>JXCR01132861.1:14858-45996 GCA_002079205.1 Phalaenopsis hybrid cultivar
GGTTGTAGGTATTGAGAGGAAGTTGGATCAATACTTAAAAAAATATCCTCAAGGAACCCAATTATTGAGGAAAAGTCATTTAGACAATAGATTGAAACTAGCCACGAAATACATAGTTCTTATTATGATTATTACCATTCAGGTTGGGAAAATCATTTGGATTATAATAGGAATAATAAATTTGGAGGAGAAGGCCAATTTTGGGAAGATAATCAATTTAATCGGACATGTATTTCGAATAATCATGGCCATTATAAAAATGAATTTTCTTTATCTCATGGATTTAACTCCAACCCACATGATGAGAAGAATGAATTAATTTTAAAAGAGGTTGTGATTCAAATGAAGAGTGAGCTGGAAAATCAAGGGGTCACAATAAGGAATATAGAAAACCAAGTAGAGCAAATTATTAATGCAATTAACAGTTACCCCCAGAGATTTTACCTAGTGACCCCGAGACAAACCCTATAGAGATGAATGATGAGCAATTTAAAATTATCAAACTAATATTTAGAAGATAATTTGAGGATATGTTTCAAAAGAACTTTAAGTTCAGAAATGAGGATAAGGAGATTGAAATACCAATGGAAAAAAATTCTAAAAGAATTAGAAAAAACATATTTCCTCAACTAAGATTAATATAGAAATACCACCTCTACCATTTACTCAATACCAATTGGGAGAATTGAAAGACAACCATGAATAAAATAGTAACCTAGAGGAATTTGATCTAGAATTTAAATTATCTAGAGAGAATCATATCCAAAATTTGGGAGATCATAGAGTATCTTAAAAAGATCCATTTTGTATAAAATTTAAGGATGATATTAATATGAAAATTTACAAAATCACTAGAAGAATATTAGATCTAGAAAGAAATATAAGGAACAATGATATGAATCAATTTGAAAAGGAAAAGCTGAAAGAAAAATTTTAATTCAATAACTTTATAGGAATCCCTGGATCTGAAAAAGATTGGGTATTGATCAAGGATTACTTAAATGGAATTTTGATCTAGGTGGAATATTTTGTCGGGCTGGTGACATTAAACAAAGTGTTTTATGGGAGGCAACCCATAGTTATTAATGTGCTTTGATTTAGTGTGCTTGAGAGTTATGATTGCTAGTGTTGTATTATATTTGCTTTAGTGTGGATTGATCAGTTTGATTGATGATTGGTAGATGTTTGAATTGTTAGTGGTTTGATTTCATTTTTGTCTGTCATGATGGAGGTGATTCTTTAATTTCTTATTATAGATAGACTTATATATTCTCTTGTAATAGTTGGATTGATGAGTCCACTACGACGCATGTCTCACCCAGACTAGAGTTTTATAAGATAAATCACAAAGTTTAACAGTGACAGTTCCATCTCAATTTTTTTAACTTCTTTTCTCTTTCTTTATTTTCATTTGATAGGAGTAGCTAAATTATTTGTGAGTAGCATGTGGATGATTTTACACTATCCTTATAACTATAAGACATGGTTAATTAATGGGATATCGTGACACCTGAGGTTGGTGCTCACGACCCAATATATCAGGGTAATCTTACCTTAGGATTAATATATGTAAAATCATTTATAAGTACCCAATATATCTTTTTAGTGATTTCGTTAGAAATTGGAAGTAAGTTAGTGAGATGCAATGAGTTAAAGGAATAATTGACCTCATTATCAAGCGTGTTTGTGTTTGTGTTACAATAATATAAAGATTTGAAGAGCACATAAATATATAAATTCCTATGTCGATACCTATTCTGCTTGTAGACCTTTCTTTCCATTTTATCAGGAATGTTTTAGTTTAGACTTACTTTCTATTGCATATTATTTTTTCCTGATGAATACATGTAGATGTTTGTGATAGATAGAATTTCTAAATTATTTTTCTTCCTGCTTAATTTTCTGTATTGAATGTTATACATGTTTAAAATCAAGTTTGGGGGTAGGAAGAAAAAATAAATTTTAAAGTTAGCACACTTCTTTTTAGTTTAATATTATTGCAAGCATGTTTTAGGCTGGATTTACTTTCTCCTACAGTCATTCTATTTTGATTATGCACGTATATGAATTTGATGGGAAGTTGTAGTAGTTATTAGATTCAACTTTTACTTTTTCTTCCTGCTAGATTTTATGGAAATAAGTGCAAAATATTTAAAAATTTACGTTTAGGGGAAGAAAATTTTCTTTTAAAAAAAAGTAAACTAAATTTTATTTGTCCTCAATTAACCACTTTTTTAAAATTGGTTTAATATGAACTTGGATATTAGAGATTAACTTTAAATGACTATATTTATGCTTGCAAATATTAATGTAAATTTAGGTAAAAGTTTTTAATAACGAAGGTCAATTCTAATGTTAAAGATATTTGGTATGAAGGGATAAGACTATGTTTTTCTACTTAAAGAAAAAGAAATTGTATTTTTGAAGTATTAAAAATCTTAGAGTTTCATGTATGAAGAAAAAAAGGAAACCTTATGAAAAATCATAAACTAATATGAATTTATAAAGTTAAGAAAGGTAAGGAGTTTTAACTTTAAGTGGAGGNCCATTCAAAATATAAAATAACTCAAAATTTTATCACAAACATCACACAAAACTACAATTGCAACTAAATTAAGACGTCTCTATCGGATGATCGGGAATCCCTCGGAGGAGGAAACCTACGGTTGCTAACGAGGCTTCCCACGGTTTAAATGAAATTATGGAGCTGATTAAGTTGGGTTTAGTAAGTTCATTTGGACTGAGTGAATCCCACAACTTCAACTAAATTAAGATGTCTCTATCGGATGATCGGGAATCCCTCGGAGGAGGTAGAGGCTTCTCACGATTTAAATGAAATTATGGAACTCATTAAGTTGGGTTTAGTAAGTTTACGGTTGCTAACGAGGCTTCCCACGGTTTAAATGAAATTATGGAACTCATTAAGTTGGGGTAAATTGCAACTAAATTAAGATGTCTCTATCAGATGATCGGGAATCCCTCGGAGGAGGTAACCTTGGTTGCTAACGAGGCTTCCCACAGTTTAAATGAAATTATGGAACTCATTAAGTTGGGTTTCATAAGTTGCTAACGAGGCTTCCCAAGGTTTAAATGAAATTATGGAACTCATTAAGTTGAGTTTAGTACACAACTTCAACTAAATTAAGATGTCTCTATCGGATAGAATCCCTTAGAGGAGGTAACCTACAGTTGCTAACAAGGCTTCCCACGGTTTAAATTAAATTATGGAACTCAGGGAAACCTACGGTTGCTAACGAGGCTTCCCACGGTTTAAATGAAATTATGGAGCTGATTAAGTTGGGTTTAGTAAGTTCATTTGGACTGAGTGAATCCCACAACTTCAACTAAATTAAGATGTCTCTATCGGATGATCGGGAATCCCTCGGAGGAGGTAGAGGCTTCTCACGATTTAAAAAAATTATGGAACTCATTAAGTTGGGTTTGATAAGTTCATTTGGACTAAGTGAATCTTTGAAAATCGGGAACCCCTCGGAGGAGGTAACCTACGGTTGCTAACGAGGCTCCAACTAAAGTAATATGCCTCTATTGGAAAATCGGGAACGCCTTGGAGGAGGTAACCTACGGTTGCTAACAAGGCTTCCCTCTCTATCGGAAGATCGGGAAACCCTCGGAGGAGGTAACCTACGGTTGCTAACGAGGCTTCCCCTATTGGAAGATCGGGAGCCCTCGGAGGAGGTAACCCTACGGTTGCTAACGAGGCTTCCCTAAATGAAATTATGGAACTCATTAAGTTGAGTTTAGTAAATTCATTTGGACTAAGTGATTCTAATAGATTCATTTGGACTAAGTGATTCCGATAGAGGAAGATCAGGAACCCCTCGGAGGAGGTAACCTACGGTTGCTAACGAGGCTTCCCACGGTCTAAATGGCTCATTAAGTTGAGTTTAATAAGTTCATTTTGACTAAGTTAATCCAATAGAAAATAGTGGTGTCGGAACAAGGGAATCGTAGGATCCTAACCGGTGTCACTCTAATCAACTTTAATATGCTCTAATAAAATTTAAAGAACTTCAACCATAGGACCACCTGATTTAACATTATAACATGACACACTAGAAACCTCAAACTCGTCGCGGTGGGGAGCGCTTGGAGCTAGGATGGTGGGCATCACGACCATCTTCAATAGCAAAACCTGTTTTCCTCAACTAAACCAATCTTTCTTCCTTAAACTTAAACAACAAAGCCATAAGATTTCAAGGTTGCTTGCTTATGCAACGTAAATCCTCACCATATCTTTAAGCCTTTATATAGCCCTGACATACAATATAAGCCCTAACTCGTCTTAGGATTCCGAGGTTGTCGTTTGTCACGACCTAAATCCATCTTTAGGCCTTTGTATAGCTCTGTTGTACAATATAAGCCCTAACTCGTCTTAGGATTCCGAGGTTGTCGTTCGTCACGACCTAAATCCTCAACTTCCAAGCTATTTGTGTGATCATTTCACACGAATGTAAGCCCTAACCAATAAAATTGGTTGGATAAAACACCTAAATTTTTCTCCTCTAAATTGAAACCAAACATTAGGATAGCTTAGGAAGTCATCGAGGTTCTCCTCCGGATCCATGACATCCCCTAGTTCTTCTTCCTTTATATTCTACAATAAAATGTTCCAAATTTGAACCAATCCCCTTCCACACCTCTACGTCTGATTTCATTGAAGAGTCCTACCCTTTGAAACTCTTTGAAGATAATATTTTCTGGATTTTATCGAGAGTCTTCTTAAGTGAATTTGGTTATTTAAGATGTAATTAACTATAGGGGCTTGCCCTTATAGGAAACATGTCCCAAACCAGCTTAATATAAAGCCTTATTTAATCCTTTATATTAAATAGGGGAACTTGTTAGCAAATATAAAGATTTCGCAGACCAAACGGACGTCATACCTTCCTTAGTTTATTTGATCGAGCTTCATCTTTAAGTCTTGTATTTATTCCTTGAGATAGATACAGGATTTTTGGTACAGTGCTCTTTCATTTTAAACTATGTAAAATATGAGGTCATTTTAATGTCATACTTCAACGTCCTTCTGAAGAGGGCGACAGGATTTATATTCCGGCAACCGAAAGCTTCTTACAGGCAACTCCCCACAAACCCACCAAAAATAGCACTGACAATGCTCCCCTAGACCCACTAAATCTAGGCTAAGGTCTAGCCAATAACAATACATAGAGGACCAAAATAGAGTTTCCATTGGTCCATGGCTCAAATAGAGTGGTTAGCACCCCACTTTCACAAAAATATCAAACTTAGCCTTCTGTCCCAAAATCTACCAAACTTACCAAAATAACCCTAAACCCCATTTTTGACCAAAATTCTCAAAATTACCCAAACTACCCAAATTTGTCGAAAAATCATCTCAAACCATTTGAAACCACTCAAATTGCCCAAAACTTCCCAAATTTGCCAAAATTACCAAAACACTCTTAAATTTGCCAAAATTATAAAAATACCCTTGCTGGCCCAACCTTTCCTGAAACCCTCAAAATCATCTCAAATATCATTAAAACCAATTTAGCCCCTTCAATTGAACCCAATTTGATCAATTTGACCAACTTTGACCAAAAGCCGCAAATTGCCATTAAAGGCCCAATTTCCCCAAATTCACCCTAAAAGTCCATCAATTTAACCATAATTTCCCCCAAATTTCAATTATAAATTCAAATAATAATGAGAAAACTCAATTCAAACCAAATTTAATTCCAATTGACCCAAATTTGTCCGAAAATTAAAATCCAACTCATGAACCCCCAAATCTTTCCAACTACCCCAATTATGTATCATAAACTCTTTGAAGCATCTCCACACACCAAATTAAACACTCATTTGACCTTGTTTAAGCATCAATTTCACTCAATTTCAATCCAAAATCTAAAACTCCCAAATTCACCCCAATTTAGCCATGTTCNTTGACCCAAATTTGTCCAAAAATTAAAATCCAACTCATGAACCCCCAAATCTTTCCAACTGCCCCAATTATGTATCATAAAATCTTTGAAGCATCTCCACACACCAAATTGAACACTCAATTGACCTTGGTTAAGCATCAATTTCACTCAATTTCAATCCAAAATCTAAAACTCCCAAATTCACCCCAATTTAGCCATGTTCCCAAATTCCATCAAATTGAATGCCCTAACCCCAAAATTGGCACCCAATTAATGTTGAGAACACTTCATGACATTCCCCTAGACCATTTTGAACTCTCAATCTACCTAAACCACATGTCTAACCCAACATCCCCAAATTTTTCAAGTGCCCAAAATCACTTAAATTGAACCTCCAAATCAATTCAAAACAACTACAAATCTTTTATAATCCCCTCATGAGAATCATCCACCAAAAATTGATCAATAAATTAGCCTTAATGTCATTGCTAGCCTAACCCAAACCCAACATCAAGACAATTTAACCNCCTCTAGACCATTTTGAACTCTCAATCTACCTAAACCCCATGTCTAACCCAACATCCCCAAATTTGTCAAGTGCCCAATATCACTTAAATTGAACCTCCAAATCAATTCAAAACGACTACAAATCTTTTATAAATCCCTCATGAGAATCATCCACCCAAAATTGATCAATAAATTAGCCTTAATGTCATTGCTAGCCTAACCCAAACCCAACATCAAGACAATTTAACCCAAGTTGAACCCATGCACCAAAATTCACAAAGCCATGCCAAAGTGACCAAAGTAATGACACCAACACCACCAAATGGATCCTAATGACTAGGCTAGACCCAGCTAGACCACCCTATGGAAGACATGTACCAATGGTTCCTTATTTTAGGGGTTTTATCCTTCTTTGGGCCTAAACAAAGAAATCATTGCCATCATACCAAACCATTAAGGGTTAATCATAATTAAACCTCCATCTAGCTTACTTGGCTGCCTTACCACCTTCCTTGCTCTGGCTAGCCACCCTAGTCCTTGAAAAAAAACCAAAACTAAAATCCACATGCCTCCATCTAAACCCAATCTCACCAATCCAAGCTTGTCAGCTCCAGCTGGTCTTTGACTTTTTTCTACCCTCCACATAAGCATTGTTTTGCACCCACNGTAGCCACCCTAGTCCTTGAAAAAAACCAAAACTAAAATCCACATGCCTCCATCTAAACCCAATCTCACCCATCCAAGCTTGTCAGCTCCAGCTGGTCTTTGACTTTTTTCTACCCTCCACATAAGCATTGTTTTGCACCCACTAATTGGACTTGGAAGGCATCCTGAGCCATTTTATTTAAACCCCTCTCCCATGGCCAAAACATAAGGCAATCCAAATCCTTAGGGAGACTATACCCAATTGCTTCCATACAGTCTCCACGAACTCCTAAGCTCCAGCCAACCATTTTCCCCCTCTGGATTCCCCTTTAAGAGCTCAATTTTGAGTTCAAAATTTAGGAAAAACTATAATGTATTCCCCTGCACCTCCACAGTCCACCAAACTCCAATTAATTGTGCACACACCATCCGAACACTAAGAGGAGTTGATTCTTCATACATTTTTTACTGTATTACATAATGTATACGCCATATAGATATGTTCATCTTATGTAGAAACAAACCCCATGCAATTTGGTTGAGTCTAGCTCGAGATCTTAAGGTTTTATTTTGAACGACTCACGGGTTACGTCACTTAGGGGTGATGAAGGAGAGCTGTCTGATCATGTGTTTACTCAACGGATGGAAGAGATCAAGTAGAATGAACTCTTGGAACGAAAAGGCAGGCCACATGGCAGCTTAGGTGGCTGGCGGCGTCAAATAGCGGAGTGCCGTGTGTAAAGTTTGATGGGGATGAGGATGAGGTAGCGCCGCGCATTTAAGTAAAAAATAATGATTTTTTGGATTTAGTTAAATGCCTGAACATCAAAAATTCATATTTTTCTCTAGAAAAGTCATAAAAATAAAATAAACTATACCCAGTTGCTCAGTGAATAGAGGAGAATAATGTTGATTAAAAATAAAATTTATTTCATGGCTCCCTAATTTTTAATAACTTAAATACTCTNAATTTCATGAGAGAGTATGTCATCCCTGAAATTGAGTGCAAATAAATAGAGAAATATACTTTGTTGGATGCAAAATTGGATATTTTAAGGTGATAGATTAAAATCTCCAATTTGGTCCAGTTGATTAGAAACTGATGTGAGATGGTTATCCCTTATGTGAGGGAGTAGTGGGAGCTCTGGAGTGGTAGCCAATATCAACCGAGCCTAACCACAGATGTAGGGACCAAACTTTGGATTACTCAATATTCTTTATGCACTCAAAAGAGGGAAAAGAATAGAATTGCTCCTAATTGGCACAAAATAGTTTATATATACTTTTTCAATATATTTTAATTACTTCACTAACCTTCTACTCATTGTAAAGGGGAAGGATGCTTTGTTAAATTTTAACTCTTCATCATAAAACTTTATTTTGTCTTAGTGAATTTAACTTTGAAGTTTATAAACAAGTTTTGTAAACTTAGTTCTTTTAGTTAAATTTCTATTAGCATTCATTAAACTCATTTTAACTTATCTTTCTTACTTTAGTTTTTATAGTTTTAATATTGTGATTAATGTTCTTATCATAATAATTTTTATCTTCCAAACTAAGCTTTATAGTAGTATACTAGAATTAGCCTAAGGGATTTCTTACTGCACTTCTCTGAGGGATCGATACTGGGGTTTTTAAAGAAAGCCCTATATTACTTGAAGCGAAACATGCACTTGTGTAGAACCACTATTATGTGAACTATTTTAACTATTTTATAAATATTTTAATTTTGCACATTAACTACTTAATATAAACTTAATCAAGTCTTTCGCTATATTTTTTAAAGTCAAATTACTGCATAATTTTGGGATGGGTCAAGTCTTTGACACTATTACTGAGGATTTAAATTTACATCAAACACATAAAAAACAACAAGCACTAGGGGCGCATCAATTAGCACTGAGGCTTGATAGCTTGTGGCAAAGATCCACCCGATTTAGCTACTTATGGGAAGAGATCCCCTAATTAAGGCACCCTTGGTCCATGGATTGACTAGGTTGGATAGGTGGATCTAGCTTACTTTCTAGGGCTCAAATGTTAGCTATGGTGACCATGACATGGTCAATTTCATTGAATTTGGTCTGATTTAGTGTTTGTGTTCAAAATTAGGCTTTTGGTTTTAACATAAGTCTAGGTTGGGTCTATGCTAAGACATGGGTCAATTTATTAATTAATTTGATGTGAATGATTGTCATGAGAAGTTTTGACAAGAAATTGGGTAATTTTGTAGTGATTGGAAGGTTCAAATAAGTAGGATTTGGCTCATGGTCAATTTTGTGGCATTGGAGCTAGACTTGGGTTTGGATTGGGCTAGGGTTTGGGTTTGGTTTAGTTTATGGATAAAATTGGTTCAAGGGATTGTGATAAAGAGTTTTGGAAGTCAATTGGGTTGAAATTATGGAGTTATGAGGTTCAATTTGGTAACATTTGGGCTTTAAGGTAAAATTGGGGATTTTGATTTAGATGGAATTTGAGCTAATTTTGAGTTTATATTAATACCAATTGAGGAGTCAATTTGATCAATAAGAATATTATGAGGAGTTTGAAACTCAAAATCGGGGAAATTAGTTTGGTTCTCAAGTTCAATTTGGGGAAATTTGAGTATATGGTCAAAATTGGGAATTTTGAGTGGGCTTGAATTTGGTTTCAATTGGGCTCAATTGGACTTCAGTTTGGGATTGGGCATGATGAATTTTATTTGGAATTCAAATTAGGGAATATTGAAGTCAAATTGGTGGAAAATNAATTTCATTTTTGTTTGTCATGAGGGAGGTGATTCTTTAATTTCTTATTATAGATAGACTTATATATTCTCTTGTAGTAGTTTGATTGATGAGTCTACTACGACGCATGTCTCACCCAGACTAGAGTTTTATAAGATACATCACAAACTTTAACAGTGACAGTTCCATCTCAATTTTTTTAACTTCTTTTCTCTTACTTTATTTTCATGTGATAGGAGTAGCTAAATTATTTGATGAGTAACATGTGGATGATTTTACACTATCCTTATAACTATAAGACATGGTTAATTAATGGGATATCGTGACACCTGAGGTTGGTGCTCACGACCCAATATATCAGGGTAATCTTACCTTAGGATTAATATATGTAAAATCATTTATAAGTACCCAATATATCTGTGTAGTGATTTCGTTAGAAATTGGAAGTAAGTTAGTGAGATGCAATGAGTTAAAGGAATAATTGACCTCATTATCAAACGTGTTTGTGTTTGTGTTACAATAATATAAAGATTTGAAGAACACATAAATATATAAATTCCTATATCGATACCTATTCGGCTTGTAGACCTTTCTTTCCATTTTATCAGGAATGTTTTAGTTTAGACTTACTTTCTATTGCATATTGTTTTGTCCTGATGAATAGATGTAGATGTTTGTGATAGATAGAATTTCTAAATTATTTTTCTTCCTACTTAATTTTCTGTATTGAATGTTATACATGTTTAAAATCAAGTTTGGGGGGTAGGAAGAAAAATAAATTTTAAAGTTAGCACACTTCTTTTTAGTTTAATATTATTGCAAGCATGCTTTAGGCTAGATTTACTTTCTCCTCCAGTCATTCTATTTTGATTATGCACATATATGAATTTGATGGGATGTTGTAGTAGTTATTAGATTCAACTTTTACTTTTTCTTCCTGCTACATCTTATGGAATTAAGTGCAAAATATTTAAAAATTTACGTTTAGGGGAAGAAAATTTTCTTTTAAAAAAAAGTAAACTAAATTTTATTTGTCCTCAATTAACTACTTTTTTAAAATTAGTTTAATATGAACTTGGATATTAGAGATTAACTTTAAATGAATATATTTATGCTTGCAAATATTAATGTAAATTTAGGTAAAAGTTTTAATAACAAAGGTCAATTCTAAAGTTAAAGATATTTGGTATGAAGGGATAAGACTATGTTTTTCTACTTAAAGAAAAAGAAATTGTATTTTTGAAGTATTAAAAATTTTAGAGTTTCATGTAAGAAGAAAAAATGAAACTTTATGAAAAATCATAAACTAATATGAATTTATAAAGTTAAGAAAGGTAAGGAGTTTTAACTTTAAGTGGAGGATAATATAGTTCAAAATTATTAAAGGCTATCCAACTATAGTAATCCTCACTTGAAAAAGAAAAAGAAAAGAATGGATTGAAAAGATCCTAATATAAAAAACAAGAAGAAAAGAAAAAAGAAGGGAAAAATAAAAGAAAAATGAGTGGTCAGAGAAACTTGAGAAGATGCCTAATCAAAAATTGGCTTCACTTGAATCAACTTAAGGAAAAGGCTTTATTAAATTTTTTAAACTGTATTGGAGTATTAGTAGCATTAATACTAAATTTTTCATGAAGTTATTTTTCATATGAATGTTCTAAGCATCCTTGATATGACAAATTGCAATTCTTATTCAAANAACTTGAGAAGATGCCTAATCAAAAATTGGCTTCTCTTGAATCAACTTAAGGAAAAGGCTTTCTTAAATTTTTTAAACTTGTATTAGAGTATTAGTAGCATTAATAGTAAAGTTTTCATGAAGTTATTTTTCATATGAATGTTCTAAGCATCCTTGATATGACAAATTGCAATTCTTATTCAAATGAATAGAGATTCAGTAATCTTAAATTTGATTAATAAGTACTCTTAGACTTAGAGTTTGAATCTAAGTTATTAAAGATTTTTCTTAAATTTAATTATTTTTATTTATTAAACTAAAGTATAGAAGTTTATAAGTTAATCTCTATCCTAAGTAATTTTTTAATGTAGTAAAAGGGTTACTTTAGGATAAGTAATGTTTAAGTTTGAGGGAGTTGACACGCCTAAAAATTACTTAGTTCTTCATATATATTTTATGCTCAATTTTAATGATTTTTTATGATATTACAATTTAAAGGAAGTTATTTTACATATTTTTGTTTTCAGGTATAAGAAATTAACTTTTCGAGAAAATGAAGCAAAAATGGTGTAATTTGGAGTAAAAATGAGCAAGAAAGAAAATTTTAGCTTGACACATTTTGATATGTCTTTCTATGCTTAATTGACTTTACATTTCTAACATTTTTTTGAATGAAATTACACTTTAAAGAAAATTTTTTTCATGTTGATTTTGCAGGTTTATCTATTAAGAGCAAAATGCTACCAAAACGGGGTGAAACGGAGCAGAAATGGAGCTAGACGGAGCAAAACAGTGGAGCTATTGTAGAGTGGCGCATGATGCACCAAAATCCACAGAACTGGTGCATGATGTGCCAAAGCTGGCGCATGACACGCCAGAGATGTCTTTTGGCAAATTAAGGCTATTTGAGACGAATTTTGAGCAAATTTTCANTGGGGTGCAACGGAGCTGAAATGGAGCTAGACGGAGCAAAACAGTGGAGTTGTTGTAGAGTGGCGCATGATGCACCAAAATCCACAGAACTGGTGCATGATGTGCAAAAATTGGCGCATGACACGCCAGAGATGTCTTTTGGCAAATTAAGGCTATTTGAGACGAATTTTGAGCAAATTTTCAAAGGGAAACTTGTTCTAAACACCCCATGGAGTGATTTAATGCATCTAGGCACTTTGGAAAGTTCTTTCATGAAGAGATATGTCTCCTGGATTAATAGACATGTCTTTTGAAATCAAAAGAGTTAACTTTTGGATAGAATCTTGGAGGGAATTTTGACTTCCTTTTGGAGGGAGGCAGCCTTTTATAAAAGAGAGGGAAGTCTAAGGCTTGAAGGAGGAGTTTTTGGGTGAGGACTTTTTGGGGCATGTGTGTGTGCGTGTGTGTGTGTGGCGTGGAGAAGAATAAGGCAAGAGAGTAAGAGAGAAAGTCAAGGGGTTGGAGATTTTTTTCAAGGATTGTAAGAGAAGAGGGAAGGTGACAGATTTATTTTTCATTGCATTTCTAGGAGAGAATTAAGAGTGCTAGTAAGGAGAGAAAGTCTTAAAGAGAACCTCTAGTGATTTTCTTGGAAGGATTATGAGATAAGTTGTCACTTTTATTTCTTTTGCTTTGTAAACTTGTATCAATTAATGAAATTTGTGCTTTGTCGTATCCTTCGTATGANTGTAAGGAGAGAAAGTCTTAAACAGAACTTCTAGTGATTTTATTGGAAGGATTATGAGATAAGTTGCGACTTTTATTTCTTTTGCTTTGTAAACTTGTATCAATTAATGAAATTTGTGCTTTGTCGTATCCTTCGTATGAATTATGAGTAGTCTTCTTTACCCTTCTCCCTACTTTAAAATATGGTTTTTTGAAGAAGTAATTTTGTTTTCTACAATTTTAAATGTTAATAATTTTTAATGATTTGAACTCTAATCTTCATTTAATTTTTGATATGGCCAATAGAAATGTTAAAATGTGTTAAGAAGTATATGTTCTGAAAAGGGCTATAATTTCTACATTAGGGGAGAATCACATTTGATTTCATGAGAGAGTATGTCATCCATGAAATTGAGTGCAAATAAATAGAGAAATATACTTTGTTGGATGCAGAATTGGATATTTTAAGGTGATAGATTAAAATCTCCAATTTGGTCCAGTTGATTAGAAACTGATGCGAGATGGTTATCCCTTATGGGAGGGAGTAGTGGAAGCTCTGGAGTGGCAGCCGGTATCAACCGAGCCTAACCACAGATGTAGGGACCAAACTTTGGATTAGTCAATATTCTTTATGCACTCAAAAGAGGGAAAAGAATAGAATTGCTCCTAATTGGCATAAAATAGTTTATATATATTTTTTCAATATATTTTAATTACTTCACTAACCTTCTACTCATTGTAAAGGGGAAGGATGCTTTGTTAAATTTTAACTCTTCATCACAAAACTTTATTTTGTCTTAGTGAATTTAACTTTGAAGTTTATAAACTAGTTTTGTAAACTTAGTTCTTTTAGTTAAATTTCTATTAGCATTCATTAAACTCATTTTAACTTATCTTTCTTACTTTAGTTTTTATAGTTTGAATATTGTGATTAATGTTCTTATCATAATAATTTTTATCTTCCAAACTAAGCTTTACAGTAGTAGACTAGAATTAGCCTAAGGGATTTCCTACTGCGCTTCTCTGAGGGATCGATACTGGGGTTTTTAAGGAAAGCCCTATATTACTTGAAGCAAAACATGCACTTGTGTAGAACCACTATTGTGTGAACTATTTTATCTATTTTATAAATATTTTAATTTTGCACATTAACTACTTAATATAAACTTAATCAAGTCTTTCGCTATATTTTTTAAAGTCAAATTACTGCATAATTTTGGGATGGGTCAAGTTCTTGACACTATTACTGAGGATTTAAATTTACATAAAACACATAAAAAACAACACGCACTAGGGGCGCATCAATTAGCACTGAGGCTTGATAGCTTGATAGCTCTTCCCATAATTAGCACCCGATTTAGCTACTTATGTGAAGAGGGACCCTAATTAAGGCACCCTTGGTCCATGGATTGACTAGGTTGAATAGGTGGATCTAGCTTACTTTCTAGGGCTCAAATGTTAGCTATGGTGACCATGGCATGGTCAATTTCATTGAATTTGGTCTGATTTAGTGTTTGTGTTCAAATTAGGCTTTTGGTTTTAACATATGTCTAGGTTGGGTCTATGCTAAGACATGGGTCAATTTATTAATTAGTTTGATGTGAATGATTGTAATGAGAAGTTTTGACAAGAAATTGGGTAATTTTATAGTGATTGGAAGGTTCAAATAAGTAGAATTTGGCTCATGGTCAATTTTGTGGCATTGGATCTAGACTTGGGTTTGGATTGGGCTAGGGTTTGGGTTTGGTTTAGTTTATGGATAAAATTGGTTCAAGGGATTGTGATAAAGAGTTTTGGAAGTCAATTGGGTTGAAATTATGGAGTTATGAGGTTCAATTTGGTAACATTTGGGCTTTAAGGTAAAATTGGGGATTTTGATTTAGATGGAATTTGAGCTAATTTTGAGTTTATATTAAGACCAATTGAGGAGTCAATTTGATCAATAAGAATATTATGAGGAGTTTGAAACTCAAAATCGGAGAAATTAGTTTGGTTCTCAAGTTCAATTTGGGGAAATTTGAGTATATGGTCCAAATTGGGAATTTTGAGTGGGCTTGAATTTGGTTTCAATTGGGCTCAATTGGACTTCAATTTGGGATTGGGCATGATGAATTTTATTTGGAATTCAAATTAGGGAATATTGAAGTCAAATTGGTGGAAAATTATGGTAATTGGACCATAAAAGGAAAAATTGGAATTTTGGTCAAAATTTGTCAAATTGGTCAAGTTGGTCAAATTGAACTTCATGGGGGGTCAAGATTGGTTTTAGGAGTGTTTGGAATGATTTTGGAGGTTTTGGGAAAATTTGTGCCACCAAGGGCATTTTGGTAACATGGGCAAAGTTAAAGGTATTTGGGGAATTTTGGAAATGTTGGAATGTTTTGGGCAATTTGAGTGGTTTAATAGTGTTTTAGATGATTTTTGGAAAAAATTGGATAGTTTGGATAACTTTTGAAAACTTAGGGGTTCAAGGGTAATTTGGTAGTTTTGAGAAAGTTTGGGGACAATAAGCTAAATTGGGTATTTGGGTAGGATGACATCAATTGAGGATGCTAATAAAAAAATTTCTCTTTTTTGAGTCATGAGACTAAGGGAGCTCCCATTATGGATCCTCCATGTGCTGCTCTTAGTCAAACACTAGTCGAGGGCTAATGGTTTAGGGGACCATCCACATGTGTTTCCAAAAAAGTAAGGGATCAAGCTAAGCTTGTTTGGTTAAGGGTTTAGGTTATGAGTACAGGTGACATGTATCAATTGTGTGTGTGCAAGATTGACCAAGACCACACCACCCAGGGCTAACCCTAAGACCAAATAGTCCTATGGGGACTCCTCTTGAGCTCCCCCATATTGGCACCACCTACTAAGTTCTAGAGGTTAGAACCAACATGTGGAACTTCCAGAAAAGGAAAGAAGAGTTCTAGAAATTCTAATGGTGAGGGTTCATTTACTAGTCTTTTAGGAATAGTCAACAAGAAAGTCCTATGGCTAGATCCTAGGCTTCTAAGGAAGAGACTAGACCTCAACCAAAAGTGAGATCAACAATGGCCAAATAGGCTTTATGCTCTAACTCAACTGGTAAATGACAAGTTTTTCTGAATATGAGCCTACATGGAGACATTCTTATATGTGCTTTATAAGCAAACCTATAAGCTCATAATGCAGAGTCATGTTTATTAAACCAATTAGTTCATTTTTTATTTATAGTTTTCTCCAAAATTTTTTTGCTTTCATGATTTGATACTTCTGCTAATCCACTAGTCTGTGAATGATATGTTGTGGCAATCTATGTTTAATTCCATATTGTCTAAGTAATGTGTTAATGCTAAAATTCTTAAAATTACTTCCCCCATCAGAAATGATCACTTTTTGCATTCCAAATCTAGTAAAAACAATTTTGTTTTGAAATTTTGAAACACTCAGAGCATCACAATGAAGCAAGGCTATCACTTCAATCCATTTAGACACATACTCCACAGCTAATAAGATATATGTCTTTCATGAAGATGGTTCCATACATAAAAATTTCAACTTCTAAAGTAAAATTTAGGGGCATTTCATCTCTTTTAGAATTACTGCCTACTCTCTGACATCCATCACAAGTTTTCACATAATTTTTAAAATCCTTAAACAATGTAGGTCAATAAATTCTAGAGTGTAAATTTTAAATGCAGTCTTATCTATTCTAAAGTGTCCTATAAATTCACATTTATGATATTTTTGAATAATTTTTAGGGTTTCATTAATTGGCACACATTTTTGAATGACTGATTTATGATAAGTTTTATATAAATAAGGGTCATCCAAAAATTAAAACCTTTCATCATACAAAAATTTCTTTTTCTGATGGCTTGTTAGTCTATATGGTAGAATATTACTGAGTAGTTAACTATATCAACATACCATGGTATATGCCACTCATCAACAACATAGAGTTGTTCATCAACAAAATTCTCATTTATATTATCCTTGTTGTTCTTTTCATTTCCATGTTCAAGTCTTAACAGATGATCAACAATTTGATTATCAGCTTCTTTCCTCTCCACCATCTTAAAATCAAATTCTTGCAAAAGCAGGACTCATCTGATTAATCTTGGTTTTGCATACTTTTTTGACATAAGATATTTAATGGTGGAATGATCAATATGCACAATGTAATTAGCTCCAGGTAAACATGATCTAAATTTATCAAAAATAATTATATCCATCTCAACAATTGTATCTTCTATAACCCCTTTAAAATAAATAATAAATCGATTAGGTAATTGAAAGACAATGTTGGGAGAGATCTCTCCTAAGTCTAACCTTCAAAAAATGGATAAAGGCATGAGATTAATGCTATCTCCCAAATTGTATAAGTCTTTTCCATAAAATTTCTCTCCAATTGCACAGAGTATCGTGAAGCTACTAGGGTCTTTATGCTTTTGAGTAAGCTCCTTTTGAGTTATTGTGTTACATTCTTCACTCAGTGCAATAACCTCATAAGCTTCAAACTTCCTCTTCTTTTTAAATACATCTTTCATAAATTTGGCTTAACTCAGCATTGTTCCAAAGCTTCTGTAAACTGAATATTGATTGTAAGCTTCTTAAATATCTCAAAAATTTTTGAAAATTTTTTATCAAGCATTTACTGTCTAAGGAACTATTTGGGACAGCTTATAAGTGAGGGCGACATTTTGAAAACATAGTTATTTTTTTTGATAAACATGTTTGAAATGTGTTTTCTAAAGCTTCATATTCAATTCTTCAGTAAATGGGGTCGCGGGATCGACCCTCCGGCCCGTGTTTCGTAACTGTTTTTTACCCTGCCTGCCTCTATCTCTCTCCAGTCTATATGCATCTTGTGATCCCAAATTGTCCCAAATCCAAATTCGATGCCGCCATTGCTAGTAATTGTGCTCTAAGAACCTACAAAGCTGATCTAGCACTTTTTTCCAAATTTGATGCATCTTTGTCTCTACCACCATCGTCGTTTGGTTCTCTCATGACGCTGCTATAACTTTGCCCAATTTTGTCCTCTTTTTTGCTTTATTTATTGTCCATGCTACCTGAACTCTAATCCTTGTTGTCAAAGACTGACCCAAGTGGTCTATCTATCCTTGAAATCCCGACTCCCACCTCCGATAACTTCTCAACTCTCTGAATTCATGTTCCTTGCTTTTCAGCTTTCTAAACTGACAGGTGAAGTCGAGTGGTAAGTCTTTGGAAGTGAATGTGATTATGTTTTGAAATTAGAGTTTTGCATCCAGGTGGCTCTTAGCTTAACTTTTCTAAATGGTTTCTATTATGAATTAAATGTTATATATATGGTTTCTAATCTTATGTATGGTTAGTTCAAATTCTAATAAATTTTGTTTCTATCAGATTTATAACTTCTAATTGTTTGTATGTATCCAAAAAGTTTTTTCTGGCTTACAGTTGCACCAAATCTTCTCCATAAAATATGTACAAGGGCTTGACAACCATTTATTTCCAATGACCAATGTCAAATCAAATTGTATCTTTGATCTCCAATTTTATATGTTATAATGAAAAATTGTGTCTAGTTAATTAAGCATGATGAAATTGTTCTTATGAGGCTTTTAGGGATGAAAAATAAGAAGATTCAAAATACAATTCCATTACGAACAACATTACTTAAGAGGGGCAGAATGGTCATTTATCAGCAAACTGTTGTAAATCAGTTATTTTCAAATAGTTGCCCCAAACACTAAGCCAGGATAAGCTGTTGATCAGTAGCTTATCAAGATAAGCTACTTATTTAGATAAGTTGGATAAGCTGCAGCTGCCCCATATAGACCCTAAGTATTTGAGGAAAAGGTAGTGGTAGTCTTTCTAAATTATTTTTAGTTCGAGAGACAAATTGTTCTGGGTCTTTAGAAATAGTTCCTTTAGGTTCCTCAATCTCTCTCTCAAATTCAATCTCTTTTTTACTTCCAACTTTTAATTCCTTTCCACTCCTAAGTTGAAAAACTTTAATATGTTCTTGTTCTATTTTTTTGACTTTAAGATTTACTTCAAACTTACTAGGAAGTGTTCCCTGGGGTTTATTGTTAAATGTGTTAGCAATTTGTGTCATTTGATTCTCTCTTTTTCTCATTGCAACACATTGGCATTGCATCTGATTACCCATTTGTAAAACTACTTCTATAGACCATTTTTTTCCTTAAATTTTTTGTTATTAAAGTCAAAAGGATAAGAAGGTCAATAGTTAGAATTACCCTGATTGTTTGAGTTTCTTGTTGGGTTCGTTTGATTGTTCCCCCATTGTTGATTTCCACCATTAGAATTATTCCAATTAAAATTAGGGTGGTTTTTCAAAAATGGGTTATAAAAAATTTTGAATACAGGTTATTGGATTTAATAACAACCGCATGTAACATTTCTAATGATTGAGAATCAAAGGTTTGCCTTAATAAATTTTCTTCACTTGCTTGATGTATTTTGGAAAATTTCAAAACATAATTATCTAACTACTTAGTTAACACAACAACTTGAGCTACTAAGATAGTAAAAACCTCATTATCATGAATACTCTCCACTCTTTTAAGATTTCCCTTTCTGAGGGCCAGTGAAAATTATTACTGACCANAAACCCAACTTCAAGACAACTTGACCCAAATTGAGCCCATGCACCAAAATTGACTTAAGTCGTGCATAAGTGACCAAAGTAATGGTACCATAGCCAACAAATGGATCCTAGTGACCAAGCTAGACCCACCTAGCCCACCCTATGGAAGCCATGTACCAATGGTCTCTTGATTTAGGGGATTTTATCTTTTTTTGGGCCTAAACCAAGAAATACTTACCATCATGCCATACCATTAGGAGTTAAGCATAGTTAAAGCTCCCCTGGCTCACCTGTTGATCCCGACACAAAGGCCTATGCACAGTATAGCAATAGTTCTGATGGTATTTTTTCACTTATATTTCCTTATTTTGCAATAAAACCAAAAACTTGCTCTTGAAGAAAAATAACAATTTAACTTTTTATTTTATATAAATTTATATTGGGATACTACGCAAGTATATGTATCGTTATTAAGTAATATAAGACTTTTGATTAAGACCTGAATATCAAACCCACAGGGAAGATTATGCAATATGCACTTTTTAGAAGTTTTCTAATTTTAGAAGATAATTACTTAAATGAAAAATAATTTTTGTAGGAATTTAAAATTAAAATATTTTTGGTATTTTTGATATTTTAACGAATCATTAAAANGCACTAATTATAAATTGAAGGGAACCTAATAAATCACTGTAAAATGTTTAAATAATTAACCAACCAAGTAAAGCATGATGTGAACAATTTCTCAGGAGTTCCTTAAATTGTTCTCAAGACTCATAAATTGACTCCCCTTAAAACTGAATAAAAGAAGTAATATCATTTTTAAGCTTAGCAATTCTTAAAGGAGTAAAATATTTAGCCAAGAATTTTGTCTAATTTCTTCCCAAGTTTTAATAGATCTAGAAGCTAATGAGTTTAACCACATCTAAGCTATATTCGTTAAGGAAAAAAGAAAAAGTCTAAGCCTAATTGCATCATTTGATACACTACCATATTTGAATGTAGCACAAAGTTCTAGAAAAATTGTAAGTTGTAAATTAGGATCCTCAGTCGGTGTTCCCCTAAACTGATTATTTTACACCATTTGTATTATTACTGGTTTAAGTTCAATGAGTTGACTGCTATAGCAAGGATTTGAATAGTTAAATAAATTTCATCTTACGTAGGGTTTGCATAATCCCTTGAAGGTCTTTGTAAAATTTGATTTACATTTTGAATAGTAAAATTTTTAATGTTATTTTGTGATGTGTTTGACATCTCTTGAAAATTGTGAAGTTGTTTTTGCTTTTGAATTCTTCTTATAGTTTGCTCTAATTTAGAATTATAGACTACTAAACCTTCAGATCATGAACTTTGCATACAAAAAGTAAAAGTCAGAAAATAAAACACTAAAAAAATCTAGATAAAATAAAAATATTTCCTTTAAAGTTTCATTTTTTCGTCGCTTGCTCGGCAACAGTGCCAAAAACTTGACTCGACCCACAATTACACATATATTTATGTTCCTTAGTATGCTAAAAACTTGACCAAAATTATATTTAACGGCTAGTGAGAACAAATGTAATATGATAAAAATTAAACAAAATTGTTTTCTCACTAGGGGTACTACACAAGTATACATATTGTTTCAAGTAATATAAAGATTTCCTTAAAAACCCCATTATCAATCGCATAGGGAAGCCAAAAAAAAAAATAAAACAAGGAAATAAAATACAAGATTTTTGAATTTAAGAAAACTTTACTTAATATTATAGCAACTATCTGAAGATGAAAAATAAGTTTACTAAATTCTACAACAAGCAAGTAAAAGTAAATTTAATGAGTTAGACAATATATAAAAAGAAAACTTTCTCCTTGCCAATAATTTATAATCAGTGTAGGATTTTGAAATTGTTTACAAACTTTAATGTGGTATTGTGACAAATAGGACCATACCTACTCTTTACTTCTTTTAAAATGTACAAATAACATTGACTAATCTAAAGTTGGTGTCGGTATGTGTAGTTGTTGACCTAAGTTTTGCTTGAGGTATAGCTTTCTCCTCTTTAGTAGCCTAGGGTCTAGCAATGGGACTTTTCTGTTGACTATTCCTAGAGGACTATAAAAGGAACCCTCACTAATAGAAATTCTAAACTCTTCTTTGCTTAACTTGAAGTTCCACATATTGGTCCTAACCCTTAACACTTGGTAAGTGGGTTCAATATGCGAGAGCTCAAGGGGAGTCCCCATAAGACTGCTTGGCCTTAGGGTTGACCCTGAGTGTTGGTGTGGAGCTATTTCACTCACTTACATTTACATTAACTCACATTAACTCACAACCCTAAACCCAAACTTATTGACTTTGATCCCTTGATCTTTTGGGCGACTCATGTAGATGGTCCCCTAGACCCACTAGTTCTAGGCTAGGGTCTAGCCAAGACCAGTACATAGATGAGCCAAATGGAGACTCCATTGTTCCATGGCTCAAATAGAGTGGTTAGCAACTCACTTTCACCGAACTACCAAACTTGGTCTTTTACACCCAAATCTATCCAAGTTACTAAAATATCCTCAAACCTCAAATTTGACCAAAATTCCTAATTTCACCCAAACTACCCAAATTTGTTCAAAAATCAACTCAAACCATTCGAATCCACCCAAACTACCAAAATTTCAAAAATCTCATTGGTGGCCCAAATTTTCCCAAAACAAATTTGGACCCTTCAATTGAACCCAATATGAACAATTTGACCAACTCAGACCACAAACCCCAAATTGCTCTTAAAGACCCTATTTCCCAACATTCACCCTAAATTTCCCTCATTTAACCTCAATTTCCCCCCAATTTCAATTCTAAATTCAAATTCATCATGATCAAACTCAATTCAAACCAAATCCAAGTATAAATGACCCACATTTGAGTCCAATTTCAACCCAAATCAAAAAGCCCCAATTTGGCCTAAAACCAAAATCCCACTCAATTGAACCCCCAAACCTTTCCAATTTCGCCAATTATGCATCTTAAACACTTTGAAACATCTCCACACACCGAAGTAAACCCTCAATTCACCATGATAAACTTCAATTTCACTCAATTTCAACCTAAATCCAAAATTCTCAAATTTGCCCCAATTTAGCCATGTACCCAAATTCCACCAAATTGAATGTCCTAACTCCAAAACTGGCAGCTAATTAATTTTGAGAGCTCTTCATGACATTCCCCTAGACCATTTTGAACTCTCAATTTGGACTTAACCCAACTCTAGCTTAACCTAAATCTAATTCTAACCCAACATCCCCAAATTGATCAAATGCACAAAATCCCTCAAATTGAACCACCAAATCAATTCAAAATCACTTCAAATCTTTAATAAACCACTCATGAAAATCATCCATGAGAAATTGATCAATAAATTGAGTCCAATGTCATGGCTAGCCTAACCCAAACCCAACTTCAAGACAACTTGACCCAAATTGAGCCCATGCACCAAAATTGACTAAGTCATGCATAAGTGACCAAAGTAATGGTACCAAAGCCACCAAATGGATCCTAGTGACCAAGCTAGACCCACCTAGCCCACCCTATGGAAGCCATGTACCAATGGTATCTTGATTTAGGGGATTTTATCCTTTTTTGGGCCTAAACCAAGAAATACTTACCATCATGCCATACCATTACGAGTTAAGCATAGTTAAAGCTCCCCTGGCTCACCTGGTGATCCTGACTCAAAGGCCTATGCACAGTATAGCAATAGCTCTTATGGTATTTTTTCACTTATATTTCCTTATTTTGAAACAAAACCAAAAACTTGCTTCTGAAGAAAAATAACAATTTAACTTTTTATTTTATATATATTTATATTGGGATACTACGCAAGTATATGTATCGTTATTAAGTAATATAAGACTTTTGATTAAGACCTGAATATCAAACCCACAGGGAAAATTATGCAATATGCACTTTTTAGAAAGTTTTTCTATTTTAAGAAGATAATTACTTAAATGAAAAATAAATTTTGTAGGAATTTAAAATTAAAATGGTTTTGGTATTTTTGATATTTTAACGAATCATTAAAAAGATAACTAAAGTTTTTGTAGAAGAAAAGTACTTAATATGAAAATATCGTTCTTCTTATCATGAATTAGTAATAAGTATAGGAATTCTGTTATAAAAGTATGCAAATTGTGTTTTGCCAAATAGGAGCAATAATATTCTTTACCCCTACTAGATATGCTACAAAGAACATTAACTAATTTAAAGTTTGAATAGTTCTGAAGACCGGCTAGGCAGGGAAGATACTAGCTCTAACTCTAGAGTTCCCTCGATTCCTTCCACCTGGGGGCTAACATTGTTGTATCAGAACCTAAAACAATAAACCAAGTTGGGAGCTTTAACCTATCACTTTAAAGTCCTCTAACTCTACACCCATCAATGAATATTTTCCTATTTATTTCCACTCAATCATATGAACTACATTCTCATTCATACAAACTCATGTGATGCTTTCCAATTGTTGATTGAGACAATACTAGCCCGGTTCTTACATGTTCTCACAATAAATTTTAACATCTGGANTCCATCAATGAATATTTCCCTATTTATTTCCACTCAATCATATGAACTACATTCTCATTCATACAAACTCTTGTGATGCTTTCCAATTGTTGATTGAGATAATACCAGCCCGGTTCTTACATGTTCTCACAATAAATTTTAACATCTGGATTGGCCAAATCAAGAAGTAAATGAAGTGCATGAATTTAAATCATCACAACTTCTTCCAACATTAAAAATCAATACTCTCCACAACTTCCATCCAAAACTTAATTACTTATCCTTTTAAGAAGAAAGATAAAGAAAACTACTCATAATCCATGTAGAAAATAAAACCACACTTTAGTTTAAAAGAAGAAATCATTGTCAAACCAACCATAAGTCTTGATTAAAATCAAAAGCAATCTAAAACAAAAAGATAAAAACTTATCTCAAGTCCTCCACCAAACTCTTGAAGCTCCTTTGAATCTCCTCTCTTTTACAATCACTCAAAACAAAATAACAAAAAGGATAAAGTAAATAATTTTTTTTTCCTGAAAATGTCTTCGAACTAACACCCCAAAAAAGAACTTTCAAAACTTGTCAAACTTTTTAGGACTGTTTTCTAAGTGCTCTCTTCTTTCTTTTATAGTTTTTCAAGAGGTGTTTTGGGATACCTTAAAAATGAGTCTTGATTCGATGTATTTTCCTAAGAGACGTGTCCTTTCATGATAATTTTGGTCCATGGTGGTTACAACCACCTATTAAGCCAATGGGTGCCNGAGGATAAAGTAAATAAAAATTTTTTCCTGAAAATGTCTTCGAACTAACTCCCCAAAAAAGAACTTTCAAAACTTGCCAAAATTTTTAGGACTCTTTTCTAAGTGCTCTCTTCTTTCTTTTATAGTTTTTCAAGAGGTGTTTTGGGATATCTTAAAAATGAGTCTTGATTCGATGTATTTTTCTAAGAGACGTGTCCTTTCATGATAATTTTGGTCCATGGTGGTTACAACCACCTATTAAGCCAATGGGTGCCTCAAAAACCTCTTCAAAATTTTTGAAGGTCTATTTTACTCATCCATTAATTGCCACTGGCGCTTAAGCGCGGGGTCTCGGTGCTTAGGCGTGGCCTTCTCTTCTTAACCGGCGCTTAAGCACTGGATCTGGTGCTTAGGCACCAAAACTCTTTTGCACAATTTTTCACCTTTTTGCTCTAAATTTGATCCTTTTTCGCTCCCTTNGGTCTATTTTACTCATCCAGTAATTGCCACTGGTGCTTAAGCGCGGGGTCTCGGTGCTTAGGTGTGGCCTTCTCTTCTTAACCGGCGCTTAAGCACTGGATCTGGTGCTTAGGCGCCAAAACTCTTTTGCACAAATTTTCACCTTTTTGCTCTAATTTTGATCCTTTTTCGCTCCCTTAAGCATTTTTTCCATTTTAACTTGTATCTGCAAGAAAAACACAAAAATACCTACCATTAAAGCACAATATCTCAAAAATAGCTATAAAATTGTGTCTAAAAATACTATATATTTTAGGTGTATCAAAATCCCCCAAATATAAAATGTTGCTTGTCCTCAAGTAACACTTCAATGTTTAAAACCCAAATATGTATGATATGTATATGAGTTTCTTTAGGAGTTACTAAGATTTAGATTTAGAAATATAGTATTTCNGACACTTCAATGTTTAAAACCCAGATATGTATGATATGTATATGAGTTTCTTTAGGAGTTACTAAAATTTAGATTTAATAATATAGTATTTCAATTTAGAAAAAATAATTAGTAAATGAGACCAACTTAAAGTTTGAAAATTTTTAATGTTTATAACTATGAAACTATGAGTTTCTATCTAATTTAGAAATATTGTAAGTTTTCTGAATTTAGATTTTTTTTCTTTTATTTTCTCTACATAAAAATTTTTATTAAAAATAATTTTACTTACTATATTATATTTTTAAGCTTAAGATTTTATCATGTCTTATACTTTAAAAAGATTAAATGTAGAACCAATTTTTTATTAGACACTAATCCTCAAGCTTCTCCTCCATTACATTTCTTTTTTTTCTTTTATTTTTCTTTTTCTTCTTCTTTTTTTTTAGGCAATGATTACTATTTTGGATAGACCTTTAATGATTTTGAATTCCACTTCTCCTTTCATAAAGTAAAGTCTTGATATAATAATTTTACTTATCGATATAATAATAGTTTTGAAAATCATTTTAATAAAGGATATTTAATTATTAAAAATAAAAGTCTAAATTATCTAAATTTTTCTAANATCTTATACTTTAAAAAGATTAAATATAGAACCATTTTTTTATTAGGCACTAATCCTCAAGCTTCTCCTCCTTTACATTTCTTTTTTTTTCTTTTCTTTTTCTTTTTCTTCTTCTTTTTTTTTTAGGCAATGATTACTATATTTGGATAGACATTTAATGATTTTGAATTTCACTTCTCCTTTCATAAAGTAAAGTCTTGATATAATACTTTTACTTATAGATATAATAATATTTTTGAAAATCATTTTAATAAAGGATATTTAATTATTAAAAATAAAAGTCTAAATTATCTAAATTTTTCTAAAAAATAATTTTTCTTATTAAACATAGTCACTTATATTAATCATTTTCTATACTAAAAATTTTTAACTTAAATTCTTCTTCATTACTTAAAATTTTCACAAAATTTTCTTACTCATTTCTAAAATCAAATTTTACTTCCCTAATATAACTTCATATACATAATTAATTTTTCTTTTAAAATTAAATTTGCTTCTAGTACATTTGAGAACAAATAAAATTCCAATTTTGAAAATGATTTTATCCCCCCCCCCAAACTTGAATTTTTAACAGATTAAACAGTTTAGCATCAAATAATTATATAGACAGGAATGAAAATTGAAATAACATGCTAACAAGAATTTTTACATCTTAATTATATAAGTATAAAATTAAAGACAAGAGTAAAATTAATTTTGATCATATTTTCTAGCATTTTCATTTTAGTTTAACATGTAGAGATTCAATAGACTTCTAAACAGTGGGTATAAAAGCAACCAACACACTAACATGATAAACAGAAAAACAAGGCAGCAGTTTCGAATTTTATGTTTATGATCTAAGCTAGCAAGATTTTCTACTTTATAACTGACGTGAAATTAAGTTAAGTTCTAAACTAACTAAATCACAGTACTAAACACAAAACCAAAATTACTACCCTAAAATTTAAAAATAAAATATTAACTACCACAAACGTCATAATAGTAATAAAACATAAAAGTCCAAAACACAACATAGTATAAAACAACACACAGATGCAAATGTAGCAAGCTCAAACCACATAGTTCACATCATATTACAATCATAAAATGAATTTCTCTACTCTACTCTTCATCCTCAGAATCACCGCTGCTCCATTTTTCTGCAGGCTCATA
Source organism: Phalaenopsis hybrid cultivar (assembly GCA_002079205.1). Lineage (NCBI taxonomy): Eukaryota > Viridiplantae > Streptophyta > Magnoliopsida > Asparagales > Orchidaceae > Phalaenopsis > Phalaenopsis hybrid cultivar. Next base: position 42,473 of record JXCR01132861.1, read on the forward strand.
ATCAAGATATCAAGGATATGGAGGAAATTGCACTCCTAGTTTACCTCTAATCAGGATTTCCAAAGATGAGTGGAATTTCTCTTCATAATCACTCTTCCTTCTATTATTAATATTAGTATGATCTGTAAAAATCTCTAAATTTTATACCTTATCAGCAGTAAAATTGATATTATCCATCTTTTTCTGGAATAACTCATCCAGAGTCTTGGTATCACCTCTAGATATAGAAGCACGAGAAGTAGATGGTCATAATGAAGATGCAGTGGAGGTAGATGCAGCAAACGTCTCTAATCCATAGCTCCTGGAAAATCCTCATCTCCAGCCAAAAATTGAATGCTCAAAATAAGTCTTCACATTCACCTTTGTAATGGGCTTTAGAGGTAACAGAACTTCCTCCCAACTATTATACTTCACTCCAACCTACTTGCATAATAAAAATATCAAGGAAGCAAATCCTATACATGCAGAAGTAGTAGCTGTAGCAGAACTGATGATAGTGTGATAGATCAAAGCCTCTATGTTGATGGGCTTTCCCTCCTGAATATAATAATTCAACATTGCTCTCTATCTGGTCACTTCACTGACATGATTGGTTGGAAGCAAATGAGTAGAAATCAAATAGTGTCAGGACTTTGAAGGTGCACATAACTTTAAAGTTGGGAAATTTACTCTCCTCTCATTTGTAATCTTCTAAAGTCCTCTCTTAGTAGTCAAGTATGAAATAATCTCATCTACCTCTGCTTCCGTAGAACTATAATTTTGAATAAAAACTCAAAGTCTCCGGTGAAAAATAATAAAATAAGCTGATTAACTCTGGAGTAAGAGGTACCAACTTCCCTCTAACCATAACTCGATCGTCCTCAGCCTCTGGGAGATTTGCATAAAACTCTCTTACAACAGAAATCACTACGACAGCAGAGAAATAATAAAACTATTCCCACTGTCGGCGGACATCAGGTCCTCTACTTCTCCACTTGGACTCTTGAAACATCGCTCTTGAATCAATTTTCTTTACTGTAGAGCGTCACCATATCGATCCTCAGCTTTTGAACTGACAAATTTGCTCGAATCAAATGGCCTCTATCCTCTACTCCTTTTCATTCTTGGTGACATTTTATAAATTTGATAAATTCCAAAAATAAATATAAAAATCAAGTTTAAATCACTAAACTAAACTTCCAAAAGCACTAACTAAACTTCCCAAGCAATTTTCATAGACTTTTCTTCATTTTTCACAACGAATAGTAAATTTTCAAAATCTTCCAAATGTGCTTAAAATATATGGTGAAAATTCAAATATTTTGCATAGAAGTAAAGCTCTTATCTTAAGGAACTTGGATCTAGCAAATCTCACTCGATTCCGCCAAGAAATCTTCAAATTCCACTTGCGATAGCCCTCAAAATCGTGAACTTGAGTTGGGGAAGACGATAGGAGGTGTTAAAAGTGGTATTTTTGGACTTAAAATTCACTTTTAACCATTTGCAAACCAGTTTTTGTGAATTGGTTCTTAAGCGCAGGCACGTGGCGCTTAGGCGCCTGCCTCTCTGGTTGGCTCACGCTTAAGCGCGAGATGTAGCGCTTAGGCGCCAGTGCACAATTTTTTAAATTTTTAAATTTAAGTAAAATGCACTATTAGCCTATGTAAACCACCCCTAAATGGTCTCATAGCACTTAAATGACTTTTTTTACTTCCTATAACTCCCTTCTCTCTCAAAATTCTCCATAATAATTAATTCAATTTGAGGCTAAAATTAAAATAAATTTTCATAAAAACAAACTTATATTTATTCACAAACAAGTACAAACACATTTAATACCTAGTTCTCTCTCCAAATAGTCTTGGATGAGAAAATTTTCCTAAGTACAAAAGACTTAACAGACATCTTCAATTATACACATAAGTGATAGAAACACTAAACACAAGACATAAACACTTAAATTAAGAAGATGACTCCAAACACATAATTCCTAACACTTAACTTAATGTAACTCTTCATTAGAAGGAACAAATTCTGGTCTCTCAGTAGTCGCTCCAGGAATATAGAGTTGATAAAACAGACGGTGGTGGCGAGCTCTAATACTATCATCTTCGATACGCTTTTGCTTAAGGAACATCGCCTTATTAGCTTCCTCTATATAATTGGTATGGTTGAATTGAATCTTAAGTTGCCACCTAATATGTTCTAGATGAGCATGCAATTCAAGCACATTAGTCTCTAATACAGATAAAGTATTCTCCATCTTGTTGATATTCTCCAATATTCCTTTAATACTAATGACTATGAAACTATTATACATCTCCTGTGCACTTTTACTAATGAACTTCTTCTTTATGGATTCTTCCTTCTTGTCGGAACTATTTTTGATGTGGGGTTTGCCCGTAAGAAGCTGTCGGTCATCGGAATTGAAATCACGTTGCTCGCTTCGGAAGGACGTTTTAAAAAATTTTAGTTTTGAAAAAGATGAAGTCAAACTGACCCAATAATTTTCATATTTTAGATGAAAGAGTGCTTTACCTCAAATCCTGTATCGATCCTAAAGGATGAACACAAGAGTTGAGGGTAAGGCTTGATCAAATAAACTAGAGAAAGTTATGACATCTGTTTGGTCTGCGAAACCAATTTATTGGCCGAAAAGTTCCCCTTTTTAATATAAGGAATTAAATAGGGTTTATATTATGCTGGGTTCCGGAAAAGCTTCCTATAAGGGCAAGCCCCTATAGTTTATTACATCACAGATAACTGAAGTTACCTAAGAATTCTCTCGATAAAAGTCAAGAAAAATTACCTTCAAGGAGTTCAAATGGTAAGGACATTTCAAAGATATAGGACTNGTTACCTAAGAATACTCTCGATAAAAGTCAAGAAAAAATAACATTCAAGGAGTTTAAATGGTAAGGACATTTCAAAGATATAGGACTAAGAAGTGTGGAGGGGGATTAGTTCAAATTTGGAACATTTTGTTTTGGAGTCCAAAGGAGGAAACATAAGAGGATGTCACAGATCCAAAGGAGAACTTCGGTGACTTCCCAAGCTATCCTATTATTTGGCTTCAATTTAGGAGAAACCATTTAGATGTTACATCCTGTAATTTTTTTTATTTATTAGGATTTACATTTGTGTGAAGCAATCAGCACAAATAACCTTGAAGATGTGAGGATTTAGGTCATGACGAATGACAACCTCGGAATCCTAAAACGAGTTAGGGATTATATTATACAATATGGTTGTACAAAAGCCTAACAATATGTTTGAGGATTTATGTTGCATTAGGCAAACAACCTCAAATTCCTATGGCTTTATTGTTTAAAACTAAGGAAGGGATGTATTAGTGTAGATCCTCTTGCTGTTGAAGATGGCCGGGCTGCCCACCATGTAAGCTCCAAGCTCCTCGTTGTAGCAGAGTTCAGGTTTTCTAGGTCATTTGGTTATAATGTCAAATCAAGTGACCCTTTGGTTAAAGTTCTTTAAATTTTATTATGGGCATATTAAAGTTGATTAAAGTGACACCGGTCAAGATCCCA
>JXCR01132862.1:0-10747 GCA_002079205.1 Phalaenopsis hybrid cultivar
ACTATCGCGGTGCCTAGGTGTTTGACCCTCCTGCTCAACAAAACCAGCTAAACCGCCAAAATCTAGGTCCTTTCCGCATGCTCCTCCCTGATTCTTCTTTAAAGATTAGAAGGCAATATATAAGGCATCCTTTCCCAATGCATTTGAGCTCATTCTTGAAGCTTTGGAGTGTTGAATTCACCTCCCTAAGGTAAATTTCTACATCGTGAGCTTGCATTTCTATTCTTCATCCAGGATTTTTTAGGATTTTTGGGAAATCTATGGAGAAGAAGAACATTCTTTGGAGAAAGTTGAATTAAACTCATAATTAACATATTGAATCATTTACATCATACATTTGAACTTTTCTTATCTTAAATTGCATATCTAGCTTAACATATGTCATCTAAAATTAAGGGAGTCATAGGCAAAGTTTTTTTTATTGGAAGAAATTTGTGAGCTCTAAAGCTCAATTTTTATATTATGACCTCTTAATATCAAAGAAATTAATTGATGAGAGAGGATTTGTTAGCACTGGAGGAGAGGTGGAAAGAAATTTCTAGCAAGAAGTGGGAAAATTCTGTTATAATACCTTTGTTGTTGTAATAGCAGTAGTGAGAGAATTTTATTCAAGTCTACTTGAAGCTCAGGATGGATTTATTTTTGTGAGAGGAACATTTTTTACCTCACTTTTGGTTGAGGTTTAGTGTTTCCTCTTAGTAGCATAAGATCTAGCCATAGGACTTTCTTGTTGACTATTCCTAGAAAACTAGAAAAGGAACCCTCACCATTAAAAACTCTAAACTCTTCCTTGCTCAACTTCAAGTTCCACATAGTGGTCCTGACCTCTAGCACTTAGTAGGCGGGGTCATTATGGGGGAGCTCAAGGAGAGTTCCCAAAGGACTGCTTGACCTTAGGTTTGACACTGGGTGTTTGTCTAGATTTAAGGTACTCATCTCACTCACAATCACTCACAAACACAAACCCAAAATTTCTTGACTTTGAACCCTTAATTCTTTGGTAGACTCATGTAGATGGTCCCCTAAACCCATTGACCCTAGGCTAGGTTTTAGCTAAGATCAGTACATAGAAGACCCGAATGGGGTTTCCATTGGTCCATAGCTCATTTATGGTGGTTGACACCCTATTTCTACTAAAAATACTCAACTTGGCATTTTTTTCACTAACCCCCCCCCCAAATTACCTAAGTACCCTTGAACCCTAAATTTGGCCAAAATTCCCAAATTTACCCAAAATACCAAAATTTCTTCAAAAATCATTTTGAACCATTTGTAAGCATCCAAATTACCCAAAATCACCAAAAACTTGCAAAATTACCAAAATGCCCCTCCTTGCCCAAAATTTCAAAAATTCCAAAAAAATCTAAAAAATTCCCAATTTCATTTTTCTCAACTACCACATGATCTAATTTGACCAATTTGACCATTTTGACCAATACCCCCAAATTGTCTTTAAAGGCTCAATTTCCCTAAATTCACCTCAAATGTCCATCAATTTGGTCCCAATTTCAATAAATTTCATTTCTAAACTCAAATTAACCATTAATATGCCCAATTTAAACCAAATATAAGCTTAATTGGCCCATGATTTGAGCCTAATTTTGATTAAGTCAAAACCCTAACTTTGGCCCAATGACTTGGTTCCACCAAATTGAACTCTATAGCCTACTTAATTGGCCTCAATTTGAATCTTAAACTCTTCATAATGTTCCTACACATCAAACTTGACCTTAAATTGTCCTTGATGAAGCCTCGATTTCATTTAATTTTAACCCAAATCCAAAACATCCCCAATTTTTCCCTAAATTGGCCATGTCTCAAAATTCTAGCAAATTGATTGTCTTAGTACAAAAATTTCCACTCCATTCCTTCATAAAAAAAATTTTATAACATCTCCCTTGATCATTTGGACTATAAAATTGAGCCAAATTCTAAGCCTAGCTCAACCTAAGCCCAAGTCTAATCCAACATGCTCAAATTGACCAAAATCTCAAAATCCTTCAAATTGAGCTTCCAATTGAACTCAAAATAACTTCAATCCTTCACAAAAAATCTTCATTACAATCATCTACATAATTTTGATCAATCAATTGGGCTCAAAGTCAAACCAAAACCCAAGATTTGTTAATTTGAACCCAAATTGAATCCATGCACCAAATTTGACCTAGCCATGTCAAATTGGTCAAGGCAAGTATTCTACAGCCAAATTTTGGACCTTATTGACTATGATAAACCCATGGAACCATCCAAATAAGACATGGACCAATGGATCCCCAAATCAAGGGATTTATTTCCAAAGTTGCTTAAGCTTAAGAGATTTTTTCCAAGACTAAGCACCAGCTTAAATAATGTGTTGTGATAGATTCCCTTAGCCACCTGATTTCCTGGCCACCTCCCCTAGCCTTGCCGGCATGCCTAGTTTCCAGAGGAGCAAAAACCATGAGTGACCCTCAAAAAATCCAAAGCCATTTCAAACTTAGAGGCCACCTCATCCCATTTGAAGCTTAGAGCCTCGTTGCCCTCCACATAGGCAACACTTTGCACCCACACATTGGCCAACAAAGCCACCCTAAGCCATTTTTATAAAAGCTCCACCTCCATGGCCATGAAGGTGGTGCTAAAAATTTCTTAAGGATACCTTTTGAAATCACTCCCTGAGCTTCCTTGAGACCTCCATAGTGCAACCCAACCACTCCATTGCCCTAATTCCCCTTGTCAAAGTTCAATTTTTGAGCTTAAATTCTGACCGAAGATAGGACATTCTCCACCACACCTCCACAGTGCACCAAATCCAAATTAAACTCACTCACACAATCAACACACTGAACTAAGACAAAGCCCTATCAAATCCCCGTCATACAGAGACTCTAAGATAGCTCAAGACCAAAACCCAAATCTGACCTTGATCGAATTAGGGTCTAGACCTTTCACAATGACCAGAGGCTCAATCCTCAGCCTCCTTGGAGCTCCACAAATGTGTTGAGCACCGCTGATTGAAGCTTCCCTTCTTAGAGCAAAGGTATTGAACTTCTCCTTTTCCAGGGCTTATTTTGATCCTCCATTTGATTATGGTTAGTTTAATGGCATGTTCACCGTATGGATATGCTTGTCACACTTAGACGAGTCCATAGGATCAAACCCGAGGTCATTTAGAGGAGAAATGAGTGAGATCTTAGGGTTTTAGTGTTACCGGTCATGGTTAGCCTATTTGTGGACAAAGACGGGGAGTTGTTTGATCGCGCATTTATCTCATCAACGTATGATATCTAGCCGGACGAACCTTAGGTGCATGAACCGCGGGATCTGTGGCTGCCGAGTCGGATGGTGATGCTGAACCAAAAGACCACGCATGGAGCTTTGGAGACACCTAGGATGAGGTGGCGCCACACCTTGAAGTAGATAAATAGGGAATTAAATAAATCAGAAAATGATCCCTAACTTCAAAAATCCATGTCTTGGTGTAGAAAAATCACAAAAATAAAATAAAAATACCCTCTTGCTCAGTGAACAGAGGAGAACAATGTGGAAATAATTTGAAGTTTATGTGATGCATATTTTATTTTTAATTAATTAAACACTATTTTAGGTCTTTTGATTCTCCATGCATGTAGGCATTTCACCATGACTTGAAATTTTTGCATGTTTTTTCTTCTATCTTAGGGAACATTCTCTGATTTTTCCAAAGTTAGACAAGATCTCTAGACAGATATCCAAATTTTTCAAGTTTATGTCTATTATGTACATAAATTAATCATAGTAATTCACATTTTGCTTAGAAAATTCCAAGAAAATTTTGGAAGGTTTATTATGGCCAGAGAAACCTTTGGAAAATGTTTCATGATCTAAGTCATTAAGAATGTACCTAATTTTCACAAGTTCTAAAATGCAAAGAAAATTAATTTTGGGAAACACAAATATCTAAATGACATGGATTTTAATCTCCACTGTAATTTGAAGTTCAGAGAGCTCCCCATAAAAATTTTAAAAATACTTGGAGCTCATTTGATAACTAAAAATGATTTTCTAAGTTAAATGGGGGTTTTAACACTAAAATGATTTTTAACAATTAAAATATAACTCAAAAAATTATAAAAATTGGTTTTGGGAGTTCTCTGTGATCAGAGCAACTTTCTAAAAATAAATTTGTAAATAAAATAAAAACTTCATTTTTAAACCTTTTTTAATTTAAATAATTAAAAATGATAAAAATCAAAAAATTAATAAAATTCATGGAAATGTTCTAAATTCTTTTTTAAGCACTTAAGAATGATTGGAATATTTTTCCTAATTTTCTAAGTGAAGATATTGAATTTTGAAGTTTAAAATAATTTTTAAAGGCTAAAAATGGATTTTCACTAAAATAATTCCAACAATTCAAAGAAATTTAAAAAAAATGTGAAATTTGTTTCTCTAGGTTCCTTGATCTTAGATATATTTAATAAAAATAAAAAACTTATTTTTTCAAATTTAAAATATTTTATAATTAATAAATGCTCCATAAATTAAAATAATTCTAATAATTCAAGTAAAATTCAAAAAATCATGAAATTTGGTCCTAAGGGTTCCCTAATCTAATTCTACCTCCAGGAAAAATTTCAAGTAATTAGGCTTTATCTTGGTGAAGTTATGGAATTTTCTTTGAAAATCCTATTCTTACATATAAATAAATATATAAATTAAATTAAAATTTAAAAATCACATTTTCTCCTTTGATGTCTTAATTGACCCATGAGTAAGGTGGGATGCAAACTCCAAAGTAATTTGAATCAAATTTGACAAATTATGAAGTGATAGAGCCTTAGGGGCAAAAATGTAATTTTCGAAATTTAGCCTTAATTAACATTTAGTCTTAATTCAAGAAAGGGAAATGAGTAACCTTTGATCCCAATTAACATATTTGGATGATTGAAACACAAGCACTCTAGGCTGAAACTGCATTTTTTCAATCATCAAGTTATGTTCACTATTGGCACTGCACTTGGAAGACCAATGAAATTAGATGCTCCTACATTTAACCTTTCAAGGCCTTCTGTGGCTAGAATCCTTATGGAAAGGGGACATTACCCAACCTGATGAAATCTGGCTTGGTATAGCCAACAATGGTTATTGGCAGAAAATAGTTATGGAATAAAGGCCATACTATTGCCATAACTGTAAAATGTTTGGGCACACTGACAGTAGATGTTTCATACTTCACCCTCATAAAAAGAAATCTTCCCATGGACCCATTCCCAGCTCTTCCTTTCAAAATACTACTCTACATTTGGAACCTGACTCCCCCACTAAGAATTGGGAACTTAACCTTGATATTGATCCCTCTTTACTCACTCAACCTCAAACATTTAGAACTTCTGTGATTCATCCTCCTCCTGTTGGGGAAGTTCCTTTTGAAGTCCCTTTTGAAGGACCTTCTGATCTGAATATACTGCCCCCAGCTCCTACCCCAACAAAAATTTTGTCTCTTCACATTGATATTGATCCTCTTTTACCTACACAACTCATAACCTTTGGCACATCTCCTTTAAATCTTGATGTAGAGGTTCCTGTTGAGGGAACTTCTGATATGTTTGCCTTTCCAACTCCTGTAGAACACTCTTCCCCCAAATTTGCCCACCTTTACCCAACCAACCTCTGTACCTTCCCTAAACCTGACTCCTTTGTTATCTCCCATCCCTATTGTTGTCCCCTCCCTTCCTTATTCAACTCCTGAGGGAGAGACCAATGTTGTGGGGTCTTCTAGCAAGTCCAAACCTTTGCAAAGTTCCACAAAAAATAAGGTATTTACTAACCTTCATGTGCTGAATCCTCCTAATATTGCTGAATTTGATGATAATCTGTTCCAAAAATTGAATTTAAACCTTGAAGAAGTATGGCAGATTCATCAGTCCAGAAAGAAGAAGAAAAACTTACTTGATTTGAAAGTTGTTGATTCTGTAGCTGGGGACTCAATGTCTAAGAGTTTGGAATCTCTTCCTAGAACAAGGAGGAGAGGAAAACTAATTAATGATTAACCTCCTGTGTGGGAATTTTAGGGGATTGACTCATCCTAGGTCCCTTAGCAGATTAATCCATTTAAATAGGATGCACAAGTTTTAGTGTATTGCCTTGCTTGAACCTATGGTCTCTAAACATTAGTCCAAAATTATCAAGAAGTTTTCTAGTTTCCAATTTTCTTCTAATTGCAATAACAAGATATGGCTTCCATGCAGGAAGGAAGTCTCTTGGCAAATCTTACTTGATCATGCTCAGCTTCTTAACATATCCCTCTCCCTGGCTGGGTATTCTACTCATGCTACCTTTGTGTATGTTATCAACAATTCTAATGGCAGGAAAGAGCTATGAAAGGAAATCTCTAAGATTAGTCAAAATATTTCATCCAAATGGCTGGTTTATGTTGATTTTAACTGTGTGGTTTCTCCCAATAAAAAATTAGGAAGCAGAACTCCTGATATCAATAAAATTATTCACTTCATGGATAATATGCAGATATCCAGATTATTTGACTTCAGTTTCTCTGGCATCAAAATTACTTGGAGAAGGGGCAATATTTTGGTAAGTATTGACAGGGCCCTTGCTAATGAGTTCTGGCTGAATGATTTTTTACACACTTTTGTTTCTCATTTGTCTATGAGTGGGTTTAATCACAGACCCCTTCTCATTTCTATTCAAAGCACCCCCTCTACCACTAAATCCCCTTTCGGATATCTCAATGTCTAGGCTTCCCATCTTGAGTTTCTTAATCAGGTGCTCAATGTGTGGAACAGCTACCATCATGTTAACCCATGGATTAAACTATGGATTCTACCAAAAAGACTTGATTTCAAGCTTAGAACATTGAATTGGCAAGTTTTTGGCAACCTACATACTACGGTTTTGAAAGCTGAGGCTATTGTTGAACATTTAGAGTCTCGGCTCACTGAAAATCCTACCTTAGAAGCTGACCTTTTCACTGCTAATGAGAATTTACTTAATGTTATTCATTTGCAAGAGCAATTTTTTCACTAGAAAGATGCATAGACTCATTTCTGTGTAGGGGACAGAAACTCCAAATACTACCATGCCATAATGAATTACAAGAGGAAATGCAAAGAAATTCACCAGATTAAGAATTCTCAGCGGCCTGGCTTAATACTGCTAGTGAAATCTCTGTCAATGTAGTGGAGTACTATCAAAAGCTTTTTACTCAAAACAATGTCGCTAGAAAAGCTGTACAAGTTAATCTCTTTGACCATTATAGACAGTACATTTCCAGCCTTCAACTTACTCTTATACCAACTAAGGAGGAAATCAAGTCAGCTTTGGATTCTATTAACAGCAACAAAGCTGCTGGCCCTGATGGCTATTCTGCAGACTTCTACAAAAAAGCTTGGAATGTAATTAGAATGGAGGTGATTGAAGCTGTGCAAGCCTTTTTCAAAGGTCAAGACCCCCCCAAGTTCTCCATCTCTATAGCTATTACTCGTATTCCTAAAGAGAATAATTGCAAAAGATGGAGCAATTCAGGCCCATCAGCCTTACCAATGTGGTCACCAAGATTATTAGCAAAGTTATGGTGGCTATAATTCAACCTCATCTGCATAAGATAATCAGCAGGAACCAAAAAGCATTTATTAAGGGTATAAGCATTGTGGATAATGTCCTTTTAGCATAGGAATTATATCAAGATCTGGATAGAAGCTGCAGGGGGGAAATCTGATTTACAAACTAGACATCAGCAAAGCATATGGTACAATCCACTGGGGTTTCATTGAGGAGGTCCTGCATGCTAGAGGTTTTCCTCGGGTTTTCATAAATTTAATCCTGAGATGGCTCAATAATAATGCTCTTTCCTTACTCATCAATGGAACTTCAACTAGTTTCTTAAAAGCAACTAGAGGAATCAAGCAAGGTGACCCTCTCTCTCCAACTATATTCATTTTGGTTTTTGAATACCTATTGCTTAACCTGCTCTTAATTGAATCCCCACAAAATCAGTTTCAACATAGATCCAATATTGCAATCAGCCACTTATCTTATGCAGATGATGTCATCTTTTTTTCTAAAGCTACTAAACCAGCTGCTACACAAATCCAGAAATGCCTTAATGAATTTCTGGCCTGTTCTGGACTATTTCTAAACAAACAAAAATGCAACATCCATTTCAGCAAAGGAGTGAAGCAACCTTTCAGACTGTGGATTTCAGACTTCACTGGCTTTCAACCTACCAGCTCTCATCTGAAGTACTTGGGGGTTCATTTGCTGAAGAGCAGGACCAGACAAATATAGTTTGATTATGTGGTTACAAATATTTAAGAAAAACTTATCAGCTAGACTAATTCCTTTCTCTCTAATGGAGGAAGAATCACTTTTTTAAACCATGTTCTATCAGCCTTCCCTTCCTACATCCTACAAATGGCTACATTGAAGAAGAGTACACAGCAATTACTTGAGAAAACTTTTAATAGATTTCATTGGTCTGGTCAAAGAAACCAGAAGCATTGGACCAATTTGAACACTATTTTCAAACCAGCTAAAAATGGGGGGATTGGCTTCAGAAGCTTCAAGAACTTACAACATATCATTTTCTGTAAACTTTGGATTCCTTTTAGAGCGCAAGAGTCCCTTTGGGCAATTTTTCAGAAAGGTAAGTACTGCATGGGTTCCCATCCTTACCTTGCCTCCTCTAAATTGGGAGATTCCAAAATCTGGTCTCAAATCTCAAAATTAAAGACATTGCGGAAGAAATTTTGATATGGGAATTAGGGGAGGAGAATCTGAATTTCTGGCTTGACAATTGGATGGGAAATGGAAAACTTTTTGAAATGCCCACTGCTCCTTTTCCCACTGTTACCAAGGCCTCTGACTATTGGAATGAGGGGCATTGGAACCTTCTTTCCCTTCAGAACATTTTAGATACCTCAACCATTCAAAGGATAACTAGCATTCCTTTGGAGCCCTCCAAGAAAGATAAATTGATTACCAAAAAAAAAGAAATTCACAATCAATTTCTGCATATATCTATTCTCAGCAGCCTCATGGGGTGAACATCCCTTGGGGGAAACATATATGGAATAAGTTTCTTTCTCCTTCTTTGTCCTTCTTTTGTTGGAGACTCTTTTCCAAACTTCTCCCCACTTATGACATCCTGAAACTAAAAGGTTTGAGAGGCCCTTCCTACTGTGTGTCATGCAAAGGACATGAGGAGACCGTTGATCATCTTATTTTCCCATGCTCTTTTGTTCAAAAAGTTTGGTCTGCTATGCTTATCCAATTACAAGTGCAAACCATTAATCTTACCTGGCAATAATTTCTTCTCTGTTGGAAAGAGTGACATCAATTGAAGATCATGGCTATACCTTGTGTGGTGGTTTGGTTCTCTTTGTTGGCCAGAAACAAGGTTAAGTTTGAAGAGCAACTTCTACTTCTTTCAAAGGTGGCTTCCAACTGCCTAGCTTTTGTGAAGAAAATTACTCTGTGGAAGGACTTTCCTGACCTTTTTATGACTGGAAATAAGTCTAATCAGTCTACTTCTGAGAATCTCTTAGTTTATCGGCTTAAACCAGTTGTTGGATGGCTAAAAGCTAACACTGATTGTAGTTCCTATATGCCTTCTGCTGACATTGGTGGTCTTTTCAGAAACTCACAAGGTTCCTGCCTCCTTAATTTTCTATCTCCCATTGTTACTGAAGATGCACTAGAAGCTAAATTTGTTGTTATCTATTGGGCTATCCTCATTGCTTCAAAAGCCAAAATTCAAAATCTCCTTCTTGAGTTTGACTCCAAAGTTATGATAAATATCCTTCTAAATATTATTACCTGCCCCTGGCACATTCTGAAGTGGAAGAACAAGATTAGTCACATCTCCTAATGCATCAATCTAGGGCTCCATTTTGTCCACAGAGAAGGCAACAATCCTGCAAATTGGCTTGCACAAGCTGGTTTTGGGGCAAACTTTTCCCTCATCACTAAGAAAGTTTCCCCGCTCTCTCTTTTCTTCTAAAGGGAGATCTTCTTTGTTTTCCCTTCTGTAGACTTTTGTAACCTTTCTTTTTTGTTTTGATTTTGAATGAATCTCCCTCACCCTCGAAGGCTAAGTCCTTCTAGGTGATTTTTTGCCAAAAAAATGATCCTAGACTTAGGGGTGTGATTTTGGGTTTTAATAACTCACTAATTTCAAACCTCTATTTGATGTTCAAATGACTTTCAAAAATGAATCATCATCACTTAAAATTCAATCTCTTTCAAAATATAACTAGGCATCTACCAAGATCTTAAGGGCTTAGTAGTGACCTAGGCTAAATAAAATTTGGTTAAATGAGGATTAGGAAAGTGAACTTAATTAAAAATTGAACATCTTTAAAACACTACAAGCCCAACTTAAAAAGTTGGCTAAGTGTCTTCATAACATGAACTTTCCCCTTTAATGGTCTTCACCCACATAATCCTCAAGTTAAAATATAAGTGATAATTACCCTACTCTTAGGGATAATTGAGACATCAATGTTCATTGAGCATTAAAGGTATTTACAGGATGAGTTATTAAGCAACATAATAAGTTTAAAAAGAGCTTGAGACTTTTCACCAGGTAGTGAGAGGGAAGCATAGACCTGCTTCTTTCTCCAGATCTGTTGGATACCTCGTAGGTCTACTAAACTTAATATATTTTTCTTAACAAAAATCATCCTTAATCAAATTAATAGGGACCAACCAAGATATGACCTAGGGTTGGGTACATCACTAAAAACTTACTTTTTTACTTTATATAAAT
>JXCR01132865.1:9942-35781 GCA_002079205.1 Phalaenopsis hybrid cultivar
GAATCCGTGACATCCTCTAGTATTTCCTCCTTTGGACTCCAAAACAAAATGTTCCAAAATTTGAACCAATCCCCTTTCACACTTCTTAGTCCGATATCTTTGAAATGTCCTTACCATTTGAATTCCTTGAAGATAATTTTTTTGATTTTTATCGAGAGTATTCTTAGGTAATTTCAGTTATCTAAGATGTAATTAACTATAGGGGCGTGCCCTTATATGAAGCTTTTCCCGAACCCAGCATTATATAAACCCTATTTAATTCCTTATATTAAATAGGGGAATTTATCAGCCAATATATTGGTTTTGCAGACCAAACGGATGTCATAACTTTCTCTAGTTTATTTGATCGAGCCTCACCCTCAGTTCTTGTGTTCATCCTTCGGGATAGATACAGGATTTGAGGTAAAGCGCTCTTTCATCTAAACTATGAAAATTATGGGGTTAGTTTGACTTCATCATTTTCAAAAATAAAAATTTTTAAAAAACGTTCTTCCGAAGCGGACAACGGGATTTCAATTCCGATGACCGACAGCTACTTACGGGCAAACCCCACACCAAAAATAGTGCCGACATGGTACAATAGAGAAATCTCCTAAAAATTCATTTTTTAAATGTTCAGGAAGTAACCTCAACTCTAGTTATAGAGGTTTTTCAATTGATGGAAAAAATGATTTATCTTTGTCTATCGTGTCCAAAATTTCAAAACTTTCTCGAACATAATTTGAATCTTCCTTGACATGTTCTTCACATTGATCTAATTCCTCTTCTTACTCGTGTTCCAAATCTTTTTCTTCAGATTTTTCTTCATAAGTTATTTNTGTTCTTCACATTGATCTAATTCCTCTTCTTACTCATGTTCCAAATCTTTTTCTTCAAATTTTTCTTGATAAGTTATTTTGAAATGGCATTCACTTAGATATCTTATAACATTCATCGTTTTTACCTTTTGCAGGATATTTCATTAAGCTTGAAATATTGAAGGTAAATGTTTGATCATTGACGTACTTTGTTAATTCCCCTTTCCGCGCATCTATAATTGCTCTTCCTATGGCTAGGAAAGGTCTCCAGAAATTGATAGGTATCTCTTTATCTTCCTCCACATCTAACACAATGAAATCAACAGGAAAGATAAATTTATCCNGTCTTTACCTTTTGCAGGATATTTCATTAATCTTGAAATATTGAAAGTAAATGTTTGATCATTGACGTACATTGTTAATTCCCCTTTCCACGCGTCTATAATTGCTCTTCCTATGGCTAGGAAAGGTCTCCCCAAATTGATAGGTATCTCTTTATCTTCCTCCACATCTAACACAATGAAATCAACAGGAAAGATAAATTTTTCCACTTTTACTAGGACATCTTCTATAACTCTTTTAGGGTACGTTATCGAAAGATTTGCTAGCTGCATAGTTACAGTAGTAGCGTTATTTCTCCTGATCCCAATTATTTGAATATTGATAATCGCATAAGGTTAATGCTTGAACCTAAATCACATAAAGCTTTCCCAAAAAATATGTCTCCTATTGCACATGGAATTGTAAAGCACACAGCAACTTTAAGCTTTTCAGGAAGCTTTTTCTGAATTATAACACTGCACTCCTCACTAAGTGAAACCATCTCAATATCTTGAAACTTCCTTTTTTCTATTGAGGAAATCCTTCATAAACTTTACATAGCTTGGCATTTGTTCTAAGGCTTCAGCAATGGAATATTAATTGTAAGCTTCTTAAATATCTTCAGAAATTTTGAAAATTGCTTATCCAACTTTTGCTGATGATGTCTCTGAGGAAATGGAGGTGGTGGTTTTTTCCAAATTAATTTTTAATGGAGAAATAGGTCTTTCAAAAAATTTTGGAGCGTCCTCTTTTGATTCTTCAATTTATTCTCTCTCAACTTCAATTTCTTTTTGAACCCTACCTTCCAACTCTTTTCTGCTTCTAAGTTGAATGACTTTTACTTGCTTTTTATTCTGGTCTTTTGGATTTGATTCAGTATTACTAGGAAGTGTTATTTAGGATCTATTACTTAATGAATTTGTTATTTGCCCAAGTTGATTCTCAATATTTCTAATTGTAACTCCTTNGGGATCGATTACTTAATGAATTTGCTATTTGCCCAAGTTGATTCTCAATATTTCTAATTGTAACTCCTTGACTTTGTATTTGATTTCCCATTTGTAACACCACATTCTTCTATAGAATACTTCTCCTTAAATTATGTATTACTATTGAAATCTGGAGGACAANTTTGATTTCCCATTTGTAACACCACATTCTTCTATAGAATACTTCTCCTTAAATTATGTATTACTATTGAAATCTGGAGGACAAGTAGATCTATAATTATTATTCCCTTAATTGTTCCAGTTTCCCAATGGGTTTACTTGGTTGTTCCCACATTATTGATTATTACCACCCGAATTGTTGTTCTAGTTAAAGTTGGGATGCTTTTTCCAATCTTGGTTTAATAATTTAAATAATAAAATTCCTCTGATCATAGAGAACTCCCAAAACAAATTCNGTTGATTATTACCACCCGAGTTGTTGTTCTAGTTAAAGTTGGGATGTTTTTTTCCAATCTTGGTTTAATAATTTAAATAATAAAATTCCTCTGATCATAGAGAACTCCCAAAACAAATTCTCATGATTTTTTTAGTTTTATTTTAATTATTAAAAAAATATTTTAGTGTCAAAATGGCCATTTAACTTAGAAAATCAAGTTAAGTTATCAAATGAACTCCAAATTTTTTGTAAATTTTATGGGGATTTCTTTGAACTTTAAATCATACTGTAAAATCAAAACCAAGTCATTTAGTTGTTGTTTTTTTTATGAATTAATTTCCTTTGTGTTTTAGTATTTTGTGAGAGTTAAGTGTGTTCATAATGACCTAGCTAATGAAAAATTTTCCAAAGGGTTCTCTGGGTCACAATAAACCTTACAAAATTTTCTTGGATTATTCTAAGCAATATGCAAACTATTGTTATTATTAACTTATGCAAATAATAGACACAAACTTAAAAAATATAGATCTTTGTCTAGAGGTCTTCTCTAACTTTGGAAAAATCAGAGAACTTCCCCCATGACAGAGGCNGTGTAAAATCAAAACCAAGTCATTTAGATGTTTACTTTTTTTGAATTAATTTCCTTTGTGTTTTAGGATTTTGTGAGAGTTAAGTGTGTTCATAATGACCTAGCTAATGAAAAATTTTCCAAAGGGTTCTCTGGGTCACAATAAACCTTACAAAATTTTCTTGGATTATTCTAAGCAATATTCAAATTATTATTATTATTAACTTATGCAAATAATAGACACAAACTTATAAAATATAGATCTTTGTCTAGAGGTCTTCTCTAACTTTGGAAAAATCAGAGAACTTCCCCCATGACAGAGGCAACAACTTGCTAAAATATAAAGCTACGGTGAAAGTCTACATGCATGGAGAGTTAAAATACTCAAATGATTATTAATTAATTAAAAATAAAATATTCATCAAATAAACTTCAAAACATTTCCAAATTGTTCTCCTCTGTTCACTGAGCACTAGATATTTTTATTTTACTTTTGTGATTTTTCTATACCAAGATATGGATTTTCGAAGTTAACGATCATTTTCTAAATTACTTAAATCCCTATTTTTCTACTTAAATGCACGGGCCACGTCATCCTTTGTGTCTCCAAAGCTCAACGCAGTGTCTTCTGGTTCAGTGTCGCCATCTGAGTCAGCCCACGCTTTATGGACCATGCTCCCATCCGGCGCAATCAGAGGCCTTCATTTTATATACGCGAGATCCAACTGCTGTGGGTCGTCATCCCCAAATAGACTAACACGAGAACTATTTAGACTAAAATCTTAAGATCTCCCTCTAGACTCAACCAAATCTCCCCAAGTTTGATCTTATGGACTCATCTAAGTGAGATGAACACATTCATATAGTAAACATGCCATTAAATCAACTCTAATCAAATGGAGAATGAAAATAGGCTCGGGAATAGGGAGAGTTCAANGTGGGCCACGTCATCCTTTGTGTCTCCAAAGCTCCACGCAATGTCTTCTGGTTCAGTGTCTCCATCTGAGTCAGCCCACGCTTTATGGACCATGCTCCCATCCAGCGCAATCAGAGGCATCCATTTTATATACGTGAGATCCAACTGTTGTGGGTCGTCATCCTCAAATAGACTAACACGAGAACTATTTAGACTAAAATCTTAAGATCTCCCTCTAGACTCAACCAAATCTCCCCAACTTTGATCTTATGGACTCATCTAAGTGAGATGAACACATTCATACAGTAAACATGCCATTAAATCAACTCTAATCAAATGGAGAATGAAAATAGGCTCGGGAATAGGGAGAGNTTTTAGGGTACGTTATCAAAAGATTTGCTAGCTGCATAATTACAGTAGTAGAGTTATTTCTCCTAATCTCAATTATTTGAATATTGATAATCGCATAAGGTTAATGCTTGAACCTAAATCACATAAAGCTTTCCCAAAAAATATGTCTCCTATTGCACATGGAATTGTAAAGCACACAGCAACTTTAAGCTTTTCAGGAAGCTTTTTCTGAATTATAACACTGCACTCCTCACTAAGTGTAACCATCTCAATATCTTGAAACTTCCTTTTTCCTATTGAGTAAATCCTTCATAAACTTTACATAGCTTGACATTTGTTCTAAGGCTTCAGCAATGGAATATTAATTGTAAGCTTCTTAAATATTTTCAGAAATTTTGAAAATTGCTTATCCAACTTTTGCTGATGATGTCTCTGAGGAAATGGAGGTGGTGGTTTTTTCCAAATCAATTTTTAATGGAGAAATAGGTCTTTCAGAAAATTTTGGAGCGTCCTCTTTTGATTCTTCAATTTATTCTCTCTCAACTTCAATTTCTTTTTGAACCCTACCTTCCAACTCTCTTCTGCTTCTAAGTTGAATGACTTTTACTTGCTTTTTATTCTGGTCTTTTGGATTTGATTCAGTATTACTAGGAAGTGTTATTTGGGATCGATTACTTAATGAATTTGCTATTTGCCCAAGTTGATTCTCAATATTTCTAATTGTAACTCCTTGACTTTGTATTTGATTTCCCATTTGTAACACCACATTCTTCTATAGAATACTTCTCCTTAAATTATGTATTACTATTGAAATCTGGAGGACAAGTAGATCTATAATTATTATTCCCTTAATTGTTCCAGTTTCCCAATGGGTTTACTTGGTTGTTCCCACATTGTTGATTATTACCACCCGAGTTGTTGTTCTAGTTAAAGTTGGGATGTTTTTTTCCAATCTTGGTTTAATAATTTAAATAATAAAATTCCTCTGATCATAGAGAACTCCCAAAACAAATTCTTATGATTTTTGTAGTTTTATTTTAATTATTAAAAAAGTATTTTAGTGTCAAAATGGCCATTTAACTTAGAAAATCAAGTTAAGTTATCAAATGAACTCCAAATTTTTTGTAAATTTTATGGGGATTTCTTTGAACTTTAAATCATACTGTAAAATCAAAACCAAGTCATTTAGTTGTTGTTTTTTTTATGAATTAATTTCCTTTGTGTTTTAGTATTTTGTGAGAGTTAAGTGTGTTCATAATGACCTAGCTAATGAAAAATTTTCCAAAGGGTTCTCTGGGTCACAATAAACCTTACAAAATTTTCTTGGATTATTCTAAGCAATATGCAAACTATTGTTATTATTAACTTATGCAAATAATAGACACAAACTTAAAAAATATAGATCTTTGTCTAGAGGTCTTCTCTAACTTTGGAAAAATCAGAGAACTTCCCCCATGACAGAGGCAACAACTTGCTAAAATATAAAGCTACGGTGAAAGTCTACATGCATGGAGAGTTAAAATACTCAAATGATTATTAATTAATTAAAAATAAAATATTCATCAAATAAACTTCAAAACATTTCCAAATTGTTCTCCTCTGTTCACTGAGCACTAGATATTTTTATTTTACTTTTGTGATTTTTCTATACCAAGATATGGATTTTCGAAGTTAACGATCATTTTCTAAATTACTTAAATCCCTATTTTTCTACTTAAATGCACGGGCCACGTCATCCTTTGTGTCTCCAAAGCTCAACGCAGTGTCTTCTGGTTCAGTGTCGCCATCTGAGTCAGCCCACGCTTTATGGACCATGCTCCCATCCGGCGCAATCAGAGGCCTTCATTTTATATACGCGAGATCCAACTGCTGTGGGTCGTCATCCCCAAATAGACTAACACGAGAACTATTTAGACTAAAATCTTAAGATCTCCCTCTAGACTCAACCAAATCTCCCCAAGTTTGATCTTATGGACTCATCTAAGTGAGATGAACACATTCATATAGTAAACATGCCATTAAATCAACTCTAATCAAATGGAGAATGAAAATAGGCTCGGGAATAGGGAGAGTTCAAAACCTTTGATTTGAGAAGGGAAGCTTCAATCAGAGGTTCTCCTCACATTTGTGGAGGACCAAGGAGATTAGAGATTGAGCCTCTGGTCATGGTGAAATGTCTAGACCCAAATTTGATTAAGGTTGAATTAGGGTGTTGATCAAACTCTAGTGTAGAGGTTCTCTGTGAGGGGGGTTCGATGGGGCTTTGTCTTCTTTCATTGTGGTGAAGGTGTGGGTGACTTTAATTTGATTTTTGTGTGCTGTGGAGCAGTGGAGAGTTTTTTCCTGTCTCTGGCAAGGTTTTGAGCTCAAAAATTGAACTCCAACAAGGAAAATTAGGGCAAAGGAGTGGTTGGATTGCACTGAGGGCATCTCAAAGAGGAAATGGGAGTAATTTAGAAGGATATCCTTGATAGAATTTCAGCACCTCTCTCTTGGCCATGAAGGGGACATTTTATATCCATGGCCGGAGAGGGGAGCTTAGGGTCTGGTCATGGGTGCAACTGTCTACCTAGATGGTGGGCTAAAAAGCTCTGAGGTTTGATTTTGGTGAGTTGGACCCTAGGGTTAAGATTGGATTTCATTCAAGGGTGGTGGCTCTTGGTTTGGCCATTTTCTGGCCACCAAGGTGGTTGGCCCGTGAAGGAGTGGTCACCTCTTGGCTCAGGAAGGTCAGGGGGTGGCTAATGATGATTAACTCCTTATGACAATTAATGATGGAGGAGATTTTATGGTTCAGGCTTAAAAAAGTAATTAATCCCTTAATTTTGGGATCCATTGGTCCATAGAATGCTTTCGTGGAATTAGGGAGGTTTTTCCTTGTCCTTAGGAGGAGCTTAATGGATGTGGAGTCATAAGTTGGTGGCTTTAAGGTGGCTAGGCCAATTTTGGTGCATGGGTTCATGTGGGTCAAAATGGCTAGATGTTGGGTTTAGGTTATGCTAGCCATGTCAATTAGCCCAAATGATTAATCAACATAGTGTAGATGATTGTAATGAAGATTTTTGGTGAAGGATTGAAATGATTGTGAGCTCAATTGGGGGTTCAATTTAAAGGATTTTGGAATTTTGGTCACTTTGGCATGTTGGGCCAGACTTAGGTCTAGATTGGGCTAGGCTTTGGCTAATTCCAAATTTATTGTTGAAAATGGTCAATAGGAATCTCGTGAAGAGTTTTCAACATAAATTGGGTGCCAATTTTGGGGCTAAGATAATCATTTTGGTGGAATTTTGAGGTATGGTTAATTTAGGGCAAAATTAGGGTTTTTTGGACTTAGGTCAAAATTAAATGAAATTGAGGCTTCACCAAGGCCAATTAAAGGTCAAATTTGATGTGTAGGAATGTTATGAAGGGTTTTCAACACAAATTGTAGCAAATTGAGTTGACTATGGTGTTCAGTTTGGTGAGATTAAGTCATGTAGCCAAAATTGGGGGTTTCACTTAGATCAAAATTAGGCTCAAAGCATGGGACAATTGAGCTTGAATTTAGTTTAAATTTATCATATGGAAGGTGAATTTGAGTTTAGATTTGAAATTGGGGGAAATTGGGACCAAATTGATGGACATTTGAGGTAAATTTCAGGAAATTGGACCTTTAAAGGCAATTTGGTAGTTTTCGTCAAAATGATCAAATTGATCAAATTGGGTTTTATTGAGGGGTCCAAATGGCTTTTAGAGACATTTAGAGTGATTTTGGATGCTTTAGGCAGGTTTGGGGTGCAAATGGGATTTTTTTAATTTTGGCAATTTGGGGGTATTTTGGTAAATTTTGCATTTTTAGATAGTTTTTGGTAATTTGGGTATTTTCAAAAGGTTTGATATTATTTTTGAACAAATTTGGATATTTTGGATGAATTTGAGAATTTTGACCAAATTTGGGATTTTGGGGGTGTTTGGGTAATTTAGGTAGGTCTGAGGGGTAAAAGGTCATGTTAGATATTTTTGGTAGAATTAGGTTGCCAACCACCCTATATGAGCCATCGACCAATGGAATCCCCATTTGGATCTTCTATGTATTGCTCTTAGCTAAACCCTAGCCTAGGGCTAGTGGGTTTAAGGGACCATCTACATGAGTCTCCCAAAAGATCAATGGATCAAAGACAACAAATACTGGGTTTAGGGTTGTGAAGGATTGTGAGTGAGAGTGAGTGTAGTGAGTGAAAGTGAGTGCCTTATCCCTAGCACCCAAGGTCAACCCTAAGGTTAAATAGTCCTATGGGGACTCATCTTTGAGCTTCCCCACACTAATCGCACCAACTAAGTGCTAGAGGTTAGGGCCAATATGTAGAGCAGAGGAGTGTAGAATTTCTAATGGCGAGGGTTCCTTTTCTAGTTTTCTAGGAATATTCAATAGAAAAGTCCTATCGCTAGACCTTAGGCTACTAAAGAGGAAAACTAAACCTCAACCAAAAGTGAGGTCAACATATGGTCCTCACCAAGATGAGTCAGGATTAATGTACACATATCCACTTCTACAAGGGAGTAGGTTCCATCCCATAATGGATACAAATGGGTACGAATGTATCAAGAAGATCGCCGCTACTTTACCGTCACCTCATGGACATGGTGGGGAGAGGAAGAAGCCTACCTCTATCACCCGAGTCAATTCAATTTTTCAGAGACTAGCTGTCGAAGAAGGATGTTTAGTTGGCGAGTTACTCAAATGAGTGGGGTGTACAGTATCCCCTTGCATGAAGAAAGAAATTTTAAGGGATGTCAGATCTACCAGACGATCTTAAAAATCAACTAAAGCTTTTCCTGCTCACATTCCCATATGATTCTTCTTAGAAAGCAGAGTTTATACCACAATTTTTTCTACCGATTCTACTATAATTAGACCCACAGGATGTTGACCGATTAAGTCCCGTCTGGGTCTGAGAATTTTACCAATTACTAGTACAAGGATGTTCTTAAGGTTCTGAAGGAAAAGAAAAAGAGGTTGCCTGGTACTACATCTAGTCTTTTCTATGGTAAGCATACTTCTCTTTAACATGTTGATGTTTATTCTGAGACACCCCGTCTCAAGACATCACCATCAAAGAAAAAGGTGTGGGTACCCAAGGTCATCGTACCGATACAGTCCAGAGAGCCCAAATGGTAGGATCATGGAATGAAGCAAGGGTCCAAAATATCTGATATTGTTGAAGCAATTGCTAGCGAAATGGATGAGCAAGTAGAGGATGTTCAACAGAGTCCTCTAGATCTTAAGATGATAAAAGAATCAATAATTAAGGAAAGATTGAGAAGCTCAGGGTCGAGATTTCCGAGTTGGCCCGAGAACATGGAGTTTCCATTGATGTTGCTGAAAACTTTGACTTCAATTATTTACCTCAAGGAAGATTTCATGGATATCCATGTCATCAAGATTAGAGTTGTGCATATGTGCACAACGCTCAACCTCTCATCAAATATAACGCCGAAGATGAGCTACATAGGGTTGTTTTCCTAAGGGATGAGCAAATCAGCCAAATGGAGAAAAGAATGGAAGAGATGGCTGCTGTGATGACCTCCATGGACACAGCTCAAGGACAATCTCAACCCCAACAGTTAGTCTCCTCAGAAGTCAATCAACCGGAGATTATACATATCACATATGAAAGGAGAGAAGTTTCCTTAGTAAATAGAGATGATCAAAAAAAGAAAGATTCTCCATCAAGTGCCATACCGGAAAAGGAATTTAAGCAAATGGTCAAGTAAGTTTGGGAGGCCTTAGCCCAATCTAAGGGTGGCGTACTTATTTTGAAAGGTAGACCTTACCCAGAGGAATTTGATGTCGTACTTTATCTTAAGGACTTTGTGTCACCAAACTTTAAGATATTTCATGAGACTGGAAATCCCAAGCATCATATAGCGCATTTTTGAGCCATTTGTGATAATACTGGATGTAACGAAGCCTTGCTCTTCCGACAGTTTGTCTGCAGTTTGTTAGGGATTGCTTTTGAATGCTATGTCAAATCACCCAATGGATCAGTCAAGACATTCGCTGAATTAGAACAATTGTTTGTGAAGAGATTTGCTAGAGCACAACACCACATTTCTAATGGAGATCTCGTAGTGGAGAAGAAAACACCTAACGAAACTCCAGTGGATTATATCTTGAGGTGGAGAAACCTTAGCATAAAATGTGAACATCAACTACAAGAACATCATGCAATTGAGATCTTACTTAAAAATATTCATGGGCCAGTAGCTTTCATGCTCAAGGGACTCACCATTAAATCCTTCGAGAAGATACTCAGCAAAGCTAGCAATCTTCAAGAAGAATTCAAAAATATGGATTCTCATGAGAAGGCCGAGAAGTCCAAGACGACCAAAGTGTTTGAAAAGAAGTCTGGAACAATGACAATGGTCACAACCAATGAAGATACATGCAGAGAATTCTCCTCAGTCATCATCGCAGCATGCTCAACAACAGATGTAGCAGTATGGCCATCCTAGCCAGCAACCACAACAAGGAGGATCATACCAAACAGAGAATAAGAAAATTTCCATTTTGGAATAGAAGAATGTGGTGTATTCCTTCAAAGATGAAGTTGTGTCCAAAATGTTTAGAATTCTGAGGAAGAAGCCTAAGTTCAGATTACCAGATCCAAAGAAACCCAAAGAGGTCAACAAAAAGGATCAACCTAATTATTACCTGTATCACTGGATGCTTGGATACACTATAGAGGGTTATTTTGTCTTTAAGGATTCGCTAGAGAAAAATTTTAAGAAAGGAAATATAACAATCCCAAAAGATTATTTAAAGGAACCTAAAAGAGGTTATATAAATATGTTATCAGCTGAGCCAGTCTCTCCAATTAACTCATATGCTGGTAAAAAAGGATGGAGTACAACTTGGAACAAGCTTAAGAGTGTACTGGCCCAAATTCAGAATGCACCAAGGCAAGCCTCCATTCAAAGCCATCAGCCTGCCAAGCAAGAGATGAAGATTTTGCCAGGAAATTTACTGCCAAAAACAAGAAGAAGAAGAACACCACCACGAAGACTGATAGCACGGAGGGTAGGATAGGGGTTGCCTCTGCTAGATTAGTTATCTCAAATTCAGGGAAGAAAATCCTCAAGGCCCTCAACTTGTAAGATTGTCTTTTTATCCCTCCTGGGTCTTATGCATGTAATGATTATGATTTCATTTAAAGTTTTAACGGTTTCTAGTGATAATGTAATCTATTATGACCAATATAACCTCAATTTTGATTCCCAAACTAATCTTCAAGTAGTACTTAAGTCCGATGAACCTACTAGCAAGACCAAAGAAGACATCGATAATGCCAATTACAACAGCACTGAGTTCCATCATCTCTCACCAATATAGGGAAGGACAAGAACATTGCATCAAGGGAGATTTACAACAATTTTCAGTTCATGAAGTTGGCATTCATGAAGATGTCACTTACTATGTGCAAACAAAGTGGAAGATTCAGATGAATAAAAAAAAGGAAGCCATTAAGCTTCATCTTCTCTCGTGAAATTATGGCAAACAAAGTGGAAGATTTAGAAGAATCAAAAAGAGGAAGCCATTCAGCTCCTCTTTAGCATTCTTCCACCACTCTTTTGCAACGAGTTGGTTGGGGTTCTTTTAGTTCTCACAATCAAGGTCGAGGCCGAGGACGTGGACGAGCAAGAACCAATTTAATTGTTGACTAGACTAGGCTAGCCATCAACATTGATGATGAAGAAAGTTCTGAAGATGAAATAATAATGATAAAACAGAAGAAACCTCAGTATGAGATATCCTTAGAAGATATAGAGAAAAGTGAATATGGGACAATATATGATTAGATAAACCACTATGTGAACACCATAACCCTTGCTCCCCCCAAAAGGTCGAGAGTTTAGAGGTCAAGGAAATCCGTAGCACTGGTTCAAAGTTGATTAAGTTTTATCGTGCTTCTACTTCTATCAGTCTTGAAAATCATGTAAATTTGGATGAGGATCCTAATGAATTAATGTAATTGTCTTTTGGTTACTTTTTGCCTTGTGCAGAAAAGTTAATTCTGCAGGGGTATTTGCCAAAATAAACGCCAAAAGGTGAATTACAACTTCTTAAAAAATTATGGAATGTTAAAAGTTGACTCCCAACTCAAAAGAGGGTCTCGGACTTGGTACTTTCAGACCATTCGATGATTCATAATTTTGCATGATTGTTACTAATGAATCGGAAGAGGATTGCCTTGATGTGGAGGATGACTCTACCGATCAGCTAATAGAAGATGCCCCACCAGAACTTGAGAAAGAAATCAAATCAAATATTGATG
This sequence comes from Phalaenopsis hybrid cultivar, assembly GCA_002079205.1. Lineage (NCBI taxonomy): Eukaryota > Viridiplantae > Streptophyta > Magnoliopsida > Asparagales > Orchidaceae > Phalaenopsis > Phalaenopsis hybrid cultivar. The sequence continues at coordinate 22,597 of JXCR01132865.1, forward strand.
AACTAAAGGAAATTAACCTTGGGACAGAAGAGCAGTCCCAACCTACATTTATAAGTTCTCTACTCAACGAAGAAGAATCTTTAAAGTTAATCAAACTGTTAACAGGATTCAAATATTGTTTCACATGAATTTATGATGAAATGTCAGGACTGTCAGCAGAAGTTGTAGTTTATAAACTCGACATGGACAAGGATATGACCCAAGTAAAATAAGATCCATGAAGAATGCACCATGAAATAGAGCAGCAAGTCATTGCCGAGGTGAAGAAATTAATAGATGCTAATTTTGTAAGGGAAGGGCAATACCCCAAATTGTTAGCTAACATTGTGCGGGTTAAGAAGAAAAATGGTAAATTCATGTATGTGCCGACTTCAGAGATTTGAATAAAGCATGTCTAAAGGACAAATTTCCATTACCAATACAAGAAATGATGGTGGATGTCACTTCGACACATAAAATTTTCTTCTTCATGAACGGAACGTTGGGATACAACCAAATCAAGCTGGCTCCCAAGGATCCAGCACTTATAGTAATCAAAATGCCGACTGAAAGTTTCTACTACAAAGTGATGTCATTTGGGTTGACAAAAGTCGGAGCAACATACCAATGAGCTTTAATGAAGATCTTTAAAGAACTCATTCACAACCAAGTGGAGTGTTACGTGGATGATTTGGTCATCAAAAGTAAATAGAAAATAGACCATTTATACGGTTTGAGGATCGTGTTCGAACAATTATGACAATATGACCTTAAGATGAATCCCTTAAAGTGCGCCTTCGACATTACCTCTGGGAAGTTTTTGGGGTTTGTTATCCATCATTGGGGAATCGAGATTGATCCGGATAAGATTAAATCTATCTTAGAAATGCCTCCACCCAAAACCTTGAAATAACTACATTATTTCCAAGGGAATTTGGCATATCTGAGACGCTTTATTTCTCATCTCTCAGGTAAATGTTAGCCCTTCTCAGCATTAGTTAAAAAGGATGCCAAATTTGTTTGGGAAGAGAAATNTGCAAGGTAGGTGGAAAATTCAAGCCAACTTGGGAGGGATCATTTGTCATGGAGAAGTTCTATGCAAGAGAAGCCTACTAGCTAGTGGATTTTCGAGGTGAAAGACTCATGTTGCCAATCAACGAACAATATCTGAAGATATACTATGCAACTTGGCATTGCTTGAATTGAAATTTTGAAATTTTTTTTTGTTTTGGGATTATTTATTTGGCCAAACGTCTGTGACCGGGTCCAAAAAGTTTGTAATAAAANGTGCCAACCACCCTATATGAGCCATCGACCAATGGAATCCCCCTTTGGGTCTTCTATGTACTGCTCTTACCTAAACCCTAGCCTAGGGCTAGTGGGTTTAAGGGACCATCTACATGAGTCTCCCAAAAGATCAATGGATCAAAGACAACAAATACTGGGTTTAGGGTTGTGAAGGATTGTGAGTGAGAGTGAGTGTAGTGAGTGAAAGTGAGTGCCTTATCCATAGCACCCAAGGTCAACCCTAAGGTTAAATAGTCCTATGGGGACTCATCTTGAGCTTCCCCACACTAATCGCACCAACTAAGTGCTAGAGGTTAGGGCCAATATGTAGAGCAGAGGAGTGTAGAATTTCTAATGGTGAGGGTTCCTTTTCTAGTTTTCTAGGAATATTCAACAGAAAAGTCCTATGGCTAGACCTTAGGCTACTAAAGAGGAAAACTAAACCTCAACCAAAAGTGAGGTCAACATATGGTCCTCACCAAGATGAGTCAGGATTAATGTACACATATCCACTTCTACAAGGGAGTAGGTTCCATCCCATAATGGATACAAATGGGTACGAATGTATCCAGAAGATCGCCGCTACTTTACCGTCACCTCATGGACATGGTGGGGAGAGGAAGAAGCCTACCCCTATCACCCGAGTCAATTCAGTTTTTTAGAGACTAGCTGTCGAAGAAGGATGTTTAGTTGGCGAGTTACTTAAATGAGTGGGGTGTGCAGTATCCCCTTGCATGAAGAAAGAAATTTTAAGGGATGTCAGATCTACCAGACGATCTTAAAAATCAACTAAAGCTTTGCCTGCTCACATTCCCATCTGATTCTTCTTAGAAAGCAGAGTTTATACCACAATTTTTTCTACCAATTCTACTATAACTAGACCCACAGGATGTTGACCGATTAAGTCCCGTCTGGGTCTGAGAATTCTACCAATTACTAGTACAAGGATGTTCTTAAAGTTCTGAAGGAAAAGAAAAAGAGGTTGCCTGGTACTACATCTAGTCTTTTCTATGGTAAGCATACTTCTCTTTGACATGTTGATGTTTATTCTGAGACACCCCGTCTCAAGACATCACCATCAAAGAAAAAGGTGTGGGTACCCAAGGTCATCGTACCGATACAGTCTAGAGAGCCCAAATGGTAGGATCATGGAATGAAGCAAGGGTCCAAAATATCTGATATTGTTGAAGCAATTGCTAGTGAAATGGATGAGCAAGTAGAGGATGTTCAACAGAGTCCTCTAGATCTTAAGATGATAAAAGAATCAATAATTAAGGAAAGATTGAAAAGCTCAGGGTTGAGATTTCCGAGTTGGCCCGAGAACATGGAGTTTCCATTGATGTTGCTGAAAACTTTGACTTCAATTATTTACCTCAAGGAAGATTTCATGGATATCCATGTCATCAAGATTAGAGTTGTGCATATGTGCACAACGCTCAACCTCTCATCAAATATAACGCCGAAGATGAGATACATAGGGTTGTTTTCCTAAGGGATGAGCAAATCAGCCAAATGGAGAAAAGAATGGAAGAGATGGCTGCTGTGATGACCTCCATGGACACAGCTAAAGGACAATCTCAACCCCAAAAGTTAGCCTCCCCAGAAGTCAATCAACCGGAGATTATACATATCACATATGAAAGGAGGGAAGTTGCCTTAGTAAATAGAGATGATCAAAAAAAGAAAGATTCTCCATCAAGTGCCATACCGGAAAAGAAATTTAAGCAAATGGTCAAGCAAGTTTGGGAGGCCTTAGCCCAATCTAAGGGTGGCGTACTTATTTTGAAAGGTAGACCTTACCCAGAGGAATTTGATGTCGTACTTTATCTTTAAAATTTTGTGTCACCAAACTTTAAGATATTTCATGAGACTGGAAATCCCAAGCAGCATATAGCGCATTTTTGAGCCATTTGTGATAATACTGGATGTAACGAAGCCTTGCTCTTCCGAGAGTTTGTCTGCAGTTTGTTATGGATTGCTTTTGAATGCTATGTCAAATCACCTAAAGGATCAGTCAAGACATTCGCCGAATTAGAACAATTGTTTGTGAAGAGATTTGCTAGAGCACAACACCACATTTCTAATGGAGATCTCGTAGTGGAGAAGCAAAGACCTAACGAGACTCCAGTGGATTATATCTTGAGGTGGAGAAACCTTAGCATAAAATGTGAACCTCAACTACAAAAACATCATGCGATTGAGATCTTACTCAAAAATATTCATGGGCCAGTAGCTTTCATGCTCAAGGGACTCACCATTAAATCCTTCGAGAAGATACTCAGCAAAGCTAGCAATCTTCAAGAAGAATTCAAACATATGGATTCTCATGAGAAGGCCGAGAAGGCCAAGACGACCAAAGTGTTTGAAAAGAAGTCTGGAACAATGACAATGGTCGCAACCAATGAAGATACATGCAGAGAATTCTCCTCAGTCATCATCGCAGCATGCTCAACAACAGACGTAGCAGTATGGCCATCCTAGCCAGCAACCACAACAAGGAGGATCATACCAAATAGAGAATAAGAAAATTTCCATTTTGGAATAAAAGAATGTGGTGTATTCCTTCAAAGATGAAGTTGTGTCCAAAATGTTTAGAAGTCTGAGGAAGAAGCCTGAGTTCAGATTACCAGATCCAAAGAAACCCAAAGAGGTCAACAAAAAGGATCAACCTAATTATTACCCGTATCACTGGATGCTTGGATACACTATAGAGGATTATTTTTTCTTTAAGGATTCGCTCGAGAAAAATCTTAAGAAAGGAAATATAACAATCCCAAAAGATTATTTAAAGGAACCTAAAAGAGGTTATATAAATATGTTCTCAGCTGAGCCAGTCTCTCCAATTAACTCATATGCTGGTAAAAAAGGATGGAGTACAACTTGGAACAAGCTTAAGAGTGTACTGGACCAAATTCAGAATGCACCAAGGCAAGCCTCCATTCAAAGCCATCAGCCTGCCAAGCAAGAGATGAAGATTTTGCCAGGAAATTTATTGCCAAAAACAAGAAGAAGAAGAACACCACCACGAAGACTGATAGCACGGAGGGTAGGATAGGGGTTGCCTCTGCTAGATTAGTTATCTCAAATTCAGGGAAGAAAATCCTCAAGGCCCTCAACTTGTAAGATTGTCTTTTTATCCCTCCTGGGTCTTATGCATGTAATGATTATGATTTCATTTAAAGTTTTAACGGTTTCTAGTGATAATGTAATCTATTATGACCAATATAACCTCAATTTTGATTCCCAAACTAATCTTCAAGTAGTACTTAAGTCCGATGAACCTATTAGCAAGACCAAAGAAGACATCGATAATGCCAATTACAACAGCGCTGAGTGTGAAGAACCAATCCTCGAGCACCATGGTGCACCACTTACCATCAACTTAGATCTTTCCGATAAAGAAGAAACACTAGAAGATTTGAAAATGGTATTTTAAGAAGAAGAAATTACAGAAGTGAACTTAAGGAGCGAGAAAGTATTACCCTTGAGGTCAGTTCCAATGGATAAAGGAAAACAAATAGTAACTAGAGAAGAGATACCTACACCTCTGCCAGTGGAAGAACCACATAGCCAAGAGAAAATTGGAGGATCATACAAAGTGGATTACAATGTGCTAGCTCACCTTAGGAAGTTGCTGGCCAAATTAAGCATATACGAAGCTCTAATCCTGTCAAAAGAGATAAGAGAGTCTCTGGTTATATCTTTTCTTGACCCAGAGATTTGCTTAGCCTAGTTGGCCAGTACACCCTCAGATGAAGTTTGCTCTTTAAAAGAATAGTCTGGGATAACCTTCATAGATGAAGACTTGCTGCTCGGTACCACCAACCATAATCGTCCACTCTATATCTCCATTAACATTGATAGATTTGTGTTGTCCAGAGTTTTGGTAGATCCTGTAGCATCCCTCAACTTGATGACCCTACGGACATTGGCCTATTTGAACATTGAAGCTCATGAGCTTACGGCCAATAATATGATCCTACGATGATTCAACCAAAAGGGAGAGAGAGCCCTTAGATAAATTACAATGTTTATGAAAGCTGGCAAACTAGTAACAACCGCTAGATTTCATATCATCGATGCCGAGACCTTTTTTAATGCTCTACTTGGTCGACCATGGATTCATGAACATAATATGGTTCCATCATCTCTCACCAATGTGTTAAGTATTATAGGGAAGGACAAGAACATTGCATCAAGGGAGATTTACAACAATTTTCAGTTCATGAAGTTGGCATTCATGAAGATGTCACTTACTATGTGCAAACAAAGTGGAAGATTCAGATGAGTAAAAAAAAGGAAGCCATTAAGCTTCATCTTCTCTCGTGAAGTTATGGCAAACAAAGTGGAAGATTCAGAAGAATCAAAAAGAGGAAGCCATTCAGCTCCTCTTCAGCAATCTTCCACCACTCTTTTGCAACGAGTTGGTTGGGGTTCTTTTAGTTCTCACACCCAAGGTCGAGGCCGAGGACGTGGACGAGCAAGAACCAATTTATTTGTTGAACAGACTAGGCTAGCCATCAACATTGATGATGAAGAAAGTTCTGAAGATGAATAATAATGATAAAATAGAAGAAACCTCAGTATGAGATATCCTTAGAAGATACAGAGAAAAGTGAATATGGGACAATATATGATTAGATAAACCACTATGTGAACACCATAACCCTTACTCCCCCCAAAAGGTCTAGAGTTTAGAGGTCAAGGAAGTCCGTAGCACTGGTTCAAAGTTGATTAAGTTTTATCGTGCTTCAACTTCTATCAGTCTTGAAAATCATGTAAATTTGGATGAGGATCCTAATGAATTAATGTAATTGTCTTTTGGTTACTTTTTACCTTGTGCAGAAAAGTTAATTCTGCAGGGGTGTTTGCCAAAATAAATGCCAAAAGGTGAATTACAACTTCTTAAAAAATTATGGAATGTTAAAAGTTGACTCCCAACTCAAAAGAGGGTCTCGGACTTGGTACTTTCAGACCAGTCGATGATTCATAATTTTGCATGATTGTTACTAATGAATCGGAAGAGGATTGCCTTGATGTGGAGGATGACTCTACCGATCAGCTAATAGAAGATGCCCCACCAGAATTTGAGAAAGAAATCAAATCAAATATTGATGAACTAAAGGAAATTAACCTTGGGACAGAAGAGCAGCCCCAACCTACATTTATAAGTTCTCTACTCAACGAAGAAGAATCTTTAAAGTTGATCAAACTGTTAACAGGATTCAAAGATTGTTTCACATGAATTTATGATGAAATGTCAGGCCTGTCAGCAGAAGTTGTAGTTTATAAACTCGACATGGACAAGGATATGACCCAAGTAAAATAAGATCCATGAAGAATGCACCATGAAATAGAGCAGCAAGTCATTGCCGAGGTGAAGAAATTAATAGATGCTAATTTTGTAAGGGAAGGGCAATACCCCAAATTGTTAGCTAACATTGTGCGGGTTAAGAAGAAAAATGGTAAATTCATGTATGTGCTGACTTCAGAGATTTGAATAAAGCATGTCTAAAGGACAAATTTCCATTACCAATACAAGAAATGATGGTGGATGTCGCTTCGACACATAAATTTTTCTCCTTCATGAACGAAACGTTGGGATACAACCAAATCAAGCTAGCTCCCAAGGATGCAGCACTTATAGTATTCAAAATACCGATTGAAAGTTTCTACTACAAAGTGATGTCATTTGGGTTGAAAAAAGTCGGAGCAACATACCAATGAGCTTTAATGAAGATCTTTAAAGAACTCATTCACAACCAAGTGGAGTGTTACGTGGATGATTTGGTCATCAAAAGTAAATAGAAAATAGACCATTTATACGGTTTGAGGATCGTGTTCGAACAATTATGACAATATGACCTTAAGATGAATCCCTTAAAGTGCGCCTTCGGCATTACCTCTGGGAAGTTTTTGGGGTTTGTTATCCATCATTGGGGAATCGAGATTGACCCGGATAAGATTAAATCTATCTTAGAAATGCCTCCACCCAAAACCTTGAAATAACTACATTATTTCCAAGGGAAGTTGGCATATATGAGATGCTTTATTTCTAATCTCTCAGGTAAATGTTAGCCCTTCTCAGCATTAGTTAAAAAGGATGCGAAATTTGTTTGGGAAGAGAAATGACAGTGGGCTTTCCAGGACGTTAAGCAATATTTAATGACACCTTCAGTTTTGGCAGTCCCTATCTAGAGAAAACCTTTAATACTTTACACCGTGGCCTTAGTTAACTTTCTTGGAGCCCTCTTAGCCCATGTCAGTGATGAGGGTAAAGAAAACGTACTCTACTACTTGATTCGTCATCTAAAACCGATAGAGATAAGGTATCCGCCTATTGAGAAGCATTGTGTAGCTTTGATTTTGGCTGCCCAAATGCTCAGACATTACATGCTTTCTCATAAGGTAACTCTAATTTCAAAAGTTAATCCATTGCAATATTTGATGACCCAACCAACACTCTCTAGAAATCTAGCAGGATGGTCGATGCTTTTATTGCAGTTTGATATAACTTTTGTTCCCCCTCCATGCTATCAAGGGACAAATTTAGCAGATTTTCTCGTTGCACACTCGCTTCCCGCTTGGTCTCCTCTTAATGATGAATTACCATATGATCAATTATTACAAATGAAATTCTTCTGTGTGCAATGCTGGGAGATGTACTTAGATGGAGCTTTGTCTGCCAGAAAAAATAAAAGAACATACACATTTATAGTAGGCAAAGCAAGGATTGGTTTAATCTTTCTTACACCAGATAAGGGTATGCTGAGGTTCTCATACCACCTATGAGAGCTATGCACCAACAATGAAGCAGAATATGAAGCGCTAATCACCAGATTAGAATTGGCAATCTCAATGTATATAACAGATATTGCCATCTATAGCGATTCTCAGCTCATCATCCAACAAGTCACCAGACAATAATGATTTTGAAACCAAGAATAGCAGAATATCATCAGTATGCAATGAGGCAACTAGAGCAGATTCCTAGTGTGACTCTCTATCAGATTCCTCGAGGAGATAATGCCCTTGCTTATGCTTTAGCAAAACTTGCCAAAGAATTGGCATGTCCCCCGGAGGGTTCCATTGACATTACAGTACAAGATAAATAGGTTTTCTCTTGAATTAACCTAAAAATCTATGCAAGATTAAAAAATAAGAAAGAATGAAAGTTACAATTGCTGACATTAATGAAGATTGGCGTAGGGCATTAAAAGAATATTACAGACTGGAAAGCTGTTAGAGGATAAGTCAGCAGCGCATCACATTACAAGAAGGGCTATGTCATACTCTCTAGTAGGTGATTTCCTCTATAGAAGATCATTTGATCAGATGTGGATATGATGTTTGAGTAGAGCAGAAGCACAAAATATCATCAAAGAAGTAAATGTTGGATTGTGTGGCGCTCACCAGTCAGGGCCAAAGATGAAAATGAAGATTAAGAGGCTCGGATATTATTGGGCGGCAATGATGTCCGACTGGATGGATACAACCAAAAGATGTCATCAGTGTCAATTACATGGGGTGGTCTTACACTAGCCTCTGAATGTGCTATACCCAACCGTTGCTTCGTGGCCATTCGAGTGTTGGGGCATAGATATAATAGGTCTGATAGACCCTCCATCCTCTAAGGGACACAGATTTATTCTTGCAGCTACAGATTTCTTTTCTAAATGGGCAGAGGCAGTGTCGTTATGGGAGGTTACAACACAGTACATCTTTTAATTTTTCAGAAGCCATGTCATCTACCATTTTAGAGTTTCGCGCAGAATAGTTTCAGATAATGGGACAGCCTTCAAGGGCACAAAAATCAACAATTTTGTCAAGTGACAGGAGATAGACTAAAGATACTCTACAATCTACTATCCCAGGGCAAATGGCCTGGTTGAGGCCTTCAACAATACAATGGTATAGATTTTGAAGAAAACACTAGACAAAAATAAGAGAGATTGGCATAAGAAACTGTTTGAAGCCTTTTGGGCCTACCAGACAACGTTCAGGACTCCCACTTAGTGTACACCTTACATACTTGTATACGGGGTCAAGGTCGTGCTACTACTAGTAGTCCAGATGTCGTCTCTCAGAGTTTTTATCGCCAATCAACTTAAAATAGAAGAAAGTGCAAAACTCAGACTTGAAGAATTAGGAAGTCTTGAAGGAAAACGACTACAAGCACAACAGTACCTAGAGCTTTTCCAAGCAAGGATGGTACAAGCTCATGACAAATTGGTCCGCCCAAGGAAGTTCAATGTTGGTGATCCCGTACTTTTTCTCAAAAGGCCTTTCTTGCACATCACAAGGTAGGTGGAAAATTCAAGCCAACTTGGGAGGGATCATTTGTCATGGAAAAGTTCTATGCAAGAGAAGCCTACTAGCTAGTGGATTTTCGAGGTGAAAGACTCATGTTGCCAATCAACGAACAATACCTGAAGATATACTATGCAACTTGACATTGCTTGAATTGAAATTTTGAATTTTTTTTTGTTTTGGGATTATTTATTTGGCCAAACGTCTGTGACCGGGTCCAAAAAGTTTGTAATAAAACTAACCTTAATAAAATGAAATTTGTTGAATTTACATACTTCAATTTTCTTTTTTCTACTTTTAAGTATGATATCTTACTAAATTAAACAAAATATATACATCAATAAATGATTTTCTTACTGATACATACCAAAATTTTGTCTAATAAACACTTTGTTTTGTTCTTGTTCCTACTAAATTTCAGTGCACTGATGTTTTTCCTATTGTCTGTAGAAAAATGTCAGGACAGAAGCTGATTTTTTCTTTCAAGGATGGCTGGAGTCTCGTACTTAATGAGGAAAGGGCACCGCAGGGTGGTATCATAGACTTCAACATGGACTTCGGTCAAGTCGATGTAGACTATGAGGGTCCCCTAATGAATGTGGTCAACCGTCGAGAAAAAGAAGGGCTACCATCACTATTAAAGATCAGCATCAAGGAGGATTCCTCACTGAAGGGGAAGAAAGTGATAGTGCAGCAAGATCCGATGGAGGGGACTAGTCATCTGCCATCTATGATAACTGCAATGACTGGAGGACTAGTCATTGCTAATAACGAGAGACTGTTAGATGCACCGTTATGAAGGAATCAATGCATAAATGCCAATCGCTGAAAAAATAGAGTTTTCTTGCTTGAAGAAAGAAGACTCCAGAAAGAGGCAAAAAACTTGCTTACCCCGATTTCTGAGGGGAAAATCTACAATCCATGCATGAGAGAGACTTCCTCTAGCTTGCCTGCCACAGAGGATGAGTCCGAGTTCACTATATAGCCGATGATACCAGAGGTTTCAGCTCATCTTTTTATGGGTTACCCGACGTGCAACGCCAAGATTCCCACATGGATACCAACTACAAGGGCATTTATGGAATGCCCAGACTGCAACGTCCTCCACCTAGAGCATTACAGTACTTTAGAGGAGTACATGTCCATAGATGATAGATTTCAGATCATCAATCATGTAATGGGAGAATCATATATTTCACTAGATACAGAGAAAGCACCAGCATGGATTCTTGTTGATATTGAAATGAGGAAGCATTCTCGATAGCTGATACATCAAAAATGTATGCATTTTTAGACCCATATTTTATACTTATTTTTTGTGATATTACACTTTAATGGAAGTTATTTTGATATTTTCTTGCAAGTTGTTGATTTTTAGGACTTAAAGCAAAAAAAAGCAAAAAGGATGGAATTTGGAGTCAAAATGACAATTTTTAAGAAATACTCAACGCCGACCGCGCCAAGGGCGCAGAACAACAGAATAGACTAAGAATTTTACTCACCACCAATAGCGCCTTTAAATAGAGAACAGCGAATAAAATTGTGTCACACTGGCGCCGACGACATCAGTGTCAGTTCAGCTCCTATTTCTATAAGATTCGACGTATTTGGACGATTAATGAAGAGATTTTGGAGGCACCTCTTAGAAAACCGACCCTAGGCTCTATTTGGGGCTTAAATTCATCAGAAAACAGACTCCTTCACTCCTTCACTCCTTCACTCCTTCACTCCTTCACATTCCTTTTTGCTTCACAACATTTCACCACACTCCTTTTTCGTCATTCTTCATAATCCATTTTCATTCCACCACCACATTGGAATCAATTAGTGAGTTTTCTTTTATAATTTAGAGTTTGTGTGGTGAGATAATGTGTGAAACTTTCTGTAAGAGTGTTCAAGAAGGGGAGAAGTGAGAGATATCTTCTTCCTGCATTTCTAAGGAAGGCTATAAGAGAATTTTCTTTGAGAAAGAGTTTCAGATAAGTGTTGTTTTTTTATTAGTGTTGTATGAACTTACTTTTATGTTTGAAATTTGTGTTTTGTTGTATCTTTCTCATGAAGTCTGAGTAGTTTCCTCTATCTTTCTCCCTTCTCTGAGATATAGTGAAATGAAGAGATAACATGGATGTGCCAATATTAAAATATAAAATAAATTGTGATGATTTTTCAACTTCGAACTTAATTTACTTTTTGATATGGCCTACTGAATTGTTAAAATGTGTTGTCAAACATATGATCCGGGAAATAGAGTATTAGTTCTACAACAGAGTGAGGATCACATTTAATTTCTTGGAGAAGAAATTCGTTCATGGAATTAAATGCAAATAAATAGAGAAATATTCTTTGTTGGGTGTAGAATTGAAGAATCTTTAGGTTGACAGACTAAAACCCCCAATTCGATCTTAGTGTTTAAAAACTAAATTGAGAGTTAGCCTTCAGGTGAAGGGAAGTGGGAGCTTTGGAGTGAGCGTCGGTATCCTCCTAGCCTAGCCATGGATTTAGGGACTAAACCTGGGATTAGCCAATGATTTTCTATGCACTGTATCAGGGTAGAGAATTAAAATTGCTCGTATTTGGCACAATTCATATTATAAACATTTATCTCATCTCATTTCACTAAAACCTCATTGTAGTGGGAAAGATGCTTTTTCACATAAAAAATCTTCATTACATAAACATAGTTAGTAGATTAGTAATTACTGTTTAAATCTTGCATTTCTATTTTACTAATAGTTAAGTAATTTAGTTTTTATCTCAACATTTGAAATTAGTGACAGTAATTTCGTTTGAGTTTCTGTGAATTTCCTAGTAAAATTTATCATTGTAAATTTAAACCTTCCTCGTGGGATCAATATTTGGGGCTTAAATAAAAAGTCTATTATTACTTGATAACGAATCGTATACTTGCATAGAATCTCATTAATAATTGCTTGTATTTGTATATATTTTACACAACTTACTTTTAGTACACNTCTCGTGGGATCGATATTTGGGGCTTAAATAAAAAGTCTATTATTACTTGATAACGAATCATATACTTGCATAGAATCTCATTAATAATTGCTTGTATTTGTATATATTTTACACAACTTACTTTTAGTACACGGATCAAGTTTTTGGCACCAGTGTGGTGTCAACTTCATAAATCCTTACATATAAAAAATCGGGATCATGTTTTTGACGTCGTTGCCGGGGAAGGTAACGGTTAAATTAAATAGTTTTGATAAATTAGGAAATTTAATAATAATATATATACCATAAAAATAGAAAAATATATAAAAAATCAAAAATCCAAAAAAAAATATATTTTTATTTAGGAGTTTTTTTTTTAGAATTTTACTTTGCTTACTTTATTTGTTTATGTGAAATATTGGATCTTAAGGTTTAGTACCTTATGATTCATAATTAAAACGTAATATTATAAAAATTTGAAAACAACAATGAGAAATTAAAAATTTAAAATAAATGGTAAAGAATTTAGATAATCCAATAAATGAGAATTGACAAAGTCCTTTAAAAGATTATGTGAATTTGATAGCAGATGAATTTCACTTGACTATTCAAAATCTTGATGTTGCTGCTAATTCATTTGAGCTTAAACCTGCTATT
>JXCR01132869.1:0-15790 GCA_002079205.1 Phalaenopsis hybrid cultivar
TAAATCTCCCTGATATCAGAGAACTCAAAAAACTAAGTTTGGTAATTTTTGGAATTATATTTAGATTTTTAAAAATCAATTAATTTTCAAATGTGATGGTCACTTTTAAAAATCAATTAAAAATATTAAATGATCTCAAAATGACTTGAAATTTTTATAGTAAATTCTCTAACTTATGATCCATAGTGGAGAACAAGAAGCAAGTGATTTTGATCTCTGTGTGCATTAAATTAAATGTTTAAAAATAGTGATGTTTTAATTTTTAAAAATTATGAAATTATTTACTAAGACAACTCTGGCCATAGGAAACTTATATGAATTTTGGTAGAATTTTCTAAGCTACATACATTTTTCTATAATTATTTGAATAAAAAATGCATAAAAACTTAGAAAATTAAGATCTCTGTCTATAGATCCTCTATGTCTTCAGAAAAATGCTCAAATTGTGCACTTAGACAGAGGCTACAGCATATAAAAATTTGGGGTCAAGGTGATAATCCAATATGAATGGAGAATTGAAAAACCCCTAAACTAATTCATTTTTTAAAAATAATTTATGCATCAAATTAATGTGAAAATACTTCCACATGGTTCAAATTCATTTTTTAAAAATAATTTATGCATCAAATTAATGTGAAAACAATTTCACATGGTTCTCCTTTGTTCACTGAGCAAGAGGGTTTTTTTATTTTTTTGTTATGAAGTTTCTATGCAAAGATATGGATTTTTGAAGTTTAGGAGCTATTTTCTGAATTTATTAAATATCCTATTTATTTATTCAAACCGTGGGCTGACTGGATCCTCAGATCCGTCAAAATGCCACGCGACGCGCTCCTATTCAACGCCACCTTCCGAGCCAGCTGCCACGCGTCCCGCTGTTTCGTTACGTATGATCATCCGGCTTGATTTCCGCCGTCCATTCAATACACGCAAAGATGGACAGCATCCTTTCATCATCTCCGATGGCCTTAACCGAGAGCCATCCATTTTAAAATCCTAATATCTCTATCATTTCTTAATGAATTTTGATGATTATTTTTTTAAAATGTTCGTCTTGAAGAGACGAATACATCTATATGGTAAATATGCTATAAAATCAAGCCATTTTAAATGTAGAGCTCGCGAAGGCTCGGGAAAGTAAGTGAGTTATACCTTTGCTCCGAGAGGTTTAGCCTCAATTAGAGATTCTTCACACCTTCGTTAGATCCCAAAGAGCTTAGGGATGAAGCTTCTGGCTCTGCTGTAAAGGTTATGTATGATTTTGATCAAGGTCGATTTTGGGTGTTGGTTGAGAGCTATCTTAAAGACTATTTCAGAGGGGGAATTGATGGGGGTTTGGCTTCTTTCACTGTTGTGAAGGTGAGGGCCAATCTATTGGGGGTTTGGTGCTGTGTAGGTTGGGATTGGAACTTGTCCTGATTTCGGGCAAGAATTCAAACTCAAAATTGGATTTCTATGGTGGAATTGGGAGAGGGAAGTGGATTGAAATGTTCTAAGGGTCTCCTAGGGAAGCTCTCTAAGGAGTTTGGTAAGCTTTAGTGAAATTTTTTTACCACATCCCAATTCATGGCCGTGGGGTGGATTTTATAGAAATTGGCTAAGGGAAGGCTTAGCTGGCCAATGGAGGGTTTAGCCCCACTGCTTAGGTGTCAAGTAGAGGATCCCTCAGCTCAATTTGGGTTGAGGTGGCTTTTTGGCATGAGTTTGGGTTTTGGCCATGTGGGGGCTCACGGTTTTGGGCTTTTGCTTGAGTTAAGGTGGCTAACCAAGGGTTGGATCATGGTTAAAGCTTATGATGCTCAGTAAAAAATGGCACCATAGGGTATGGACATGTGTTATGGCAAGTACCTTCATTTAACCTCTTTATTATCCCTTCAAGAATTTTTTTTAAAAATTTACCCATGAGATAAATATCAATATTAACCATGGGTTTGTGGTTGGATTTAAATTCAACCCTAGAGTCTAAGATGAGTTAGGGTAAGGCTCATTTGACCATGCCAAGCTCAAATGATTTGGATTTGACCATAAGTCCAAAAAGGTGCATATGACCAAATCTTGTGTTCGAAGTAGGTTAGGCATGCCAATTTGCCCAATTAAATATGTAATTTGGTGTAATATACCATGAGTAACAACTTTCATGAAGAATGAAAGTCATTTTGAGGTCAATTGGTTAATCAATTTGGTGGATTTTTTATTTTTGACCCATTTTAAGCATGTTGGGCTAAGTTTGGGTCAAACTTGGGCTAGCCATTGGCTAAGTCCAAATTAATTGTTTTTGTTGGTGTAAACCATCATAATGAACAATTTTCATGAAGGATGAAAATTGTTTTGAAGTTGATTTGGTGGACAATTTGAATGGGTTTTGATGGGTTTGGTTTTAGACCTAAATTAAGCATATAGGGCTAAACTTGGTTCAAACTTGGGCTAGCTATGGGATAAGCTCAAATTGATTATTGGGTTTGGTGTAAAATGTCATAATTAACAATTTTCATGAAGGATGAAAATTGTTTTGAAGTTGACTTGATGGCCAATTTGAATGGGTTTTGATGGGTTTTGGTTTTAGACCCAAATTATGCATGTTGGGCTAAACCTGGGTCAAACTTGGGCTAGCTTTGGACTAAGCTCAAATTAATTGTCTTTTTATGGTCACAAATTACCTGAAAAATGATTTTCAACAAAAATTGGATGCCAATTTGAGGTTTAAGGCATTCAATTGTTGAGATTTGGGGTCAATAAAAATTGGATGCTAATTTGAGGTCTAAGGCATTCAATTGTTGAGATTTGAGGTGTTAGATAAAAATTGGATGCCAATTTGAGGTCTAAGGCATTCAATTGTTGAGATTTGGGATGTTAGCCAACTAAAATTGGATGCCAATTTGAGATCTAAGGCATTCAATTGTTGAGATTTGGGGTGTTAGCCAATCTTGGGGCTAATTTGGGGATTTTGTCAAAGATGGTCAAATTGACCAAATTGGACCAAGGTGTAGGCTAATTTGGGGATTTTGTCAAAGATGGTCAAATTAACCAAATTGGACCATGGTGTAGTTGGTGATGCCAATTTGAGGTTTAGGGCATTCAATTGTTGAGATTTGGGGTGTTAGCCAATATTGGGTATTTGGGGGTTTTGGTCAAAGATGGTCAAATTGACCAAATTGGACCAAGGTGTAGTGGGAAAAAATGAAATTGGAAATATTTTGGATTTAGTGGGAGTTTTTGGGAATTTTTGGAATTTTCGGATTTTTGGGCCATGGAGGGGCATTTTGGTAATTTGGCCATTTCTTTGAAATTTTTGTCAATTTTGGAAAATGTGGATATATTCAAAGTTTTTGGAATAAGTTTTGATCAATTTTGGGTATTTTGGAAAAAAATTGAGAATTTTGGCCAAATTTGGGTCTCAAGGGCAGTTATTGAATTTGGAGGTGCCTAGGGGCAAAAGACCAAGTTGGGCATTTCAAATGTAATTGGGTAGAGAACCATTTTAAATGAGTCATATACCAATGAAATACCATTTTGGGTCCCCATATATTAGTCTTAGCCAAGGTATTGTGAGGGTATTGTGAAGATATGGTGAGGGTATAGTGTACCTTAGCTTCAAATCAACACCGAGGGTGAACTCTAAGGCCAAGTAGTCTTATAGGAACTTTCCTTGAGTTCCCTCATAATGATCTTACCTACTAAGTGCTAGAAGTTAAGATCAATATGTGGAATTTC
Source organism: Phalaenopsis hybrid cultivar (assembly GCA_002079205.1). NCBI lineage: Eukaryota > Viridiplantae > Streptophyta > Magnoliopsida > Asparagales > Orchidaceae > Phalaenopsis > Phalaenopsis hybrid cultivar. Next base: position 3,712 of record JXCR01132869.1, read on the forward strand.
AAGTTGAGTAAAGAGAAGAGTTTTGAGTTTCTAATGGCGAGGATACTTTTTCTTGTTTTCTAAGACTAGTCAATAGGAAAGTCCTATGGCTAGACCTAGGCTACTAAAGAAGTTTCTAGACCTCAACCAAAAGTGAAGTCAACAATGCCAGAAAAAGAGTTCGAGTAAATGGTTAAACAAGTACGGGATGCCTTAGCCCAGTCCAAGGGTGGTGCATCAATTTTAAAGGGTAGACCTTATTCGGAGGAGCTTCGATGTCGTCCCTTTCTCCAAGGGTTTTGTGGCCCCAATCTTCAAGATATTCGATGGGAATGGAAATCCTAGACAACACGCAGCACATTTTCGTGCAATTTTTGGTAACATGAGGAATAACGAAGCTCTACTCTGCCAACAATTTGTCAGCAACTTGTTAGGAATTGCTTTTGAATGGTACGATGACCTACCTAAGGGGTCAGTTTAAACATTTTCTGAGTTGGAACAATTATTTATGAAAAGATTTGTTGGGGGCACAAAATCATGTATCTATTGGAGAGCTCATGATGGAGAAGCAGAAGCCTAGTCAAACAGTGACAGACTATATTTTGTGGTGGAGAAACCTTAGCATGAAATGTAAACCTCAGCTACAAGAACGTCAAGTGATTGAGATTTTACTCAAAAGCATTCATGAGTAGTAGCTTTCATGCTTAAGGGACTCACCATCAAATCCTTCGAGAAGCTACTCAGTAAAGCCACAGTCTTCAAGAAGAAATGAAGCACATTGAGCCACATGAGAGAAGCTACTCAGTAAATCCAGCAGTCTTCAAGAAGAAATGAAGCACATGGAGCCGCATGAAAAGGCTAAGGTGACCAGTGTGTTTGAAAAGAAATATGGAGAAGTCACAACTGTCGACAAAGGAAAGCAGCCAATAAAGGTATATGCAGAAGAGCATCGCCAGTTTTCATCAAAGTACTCCCAGAAACATAACAGTCAATCCAACCAACGGCCGTCTCAGGAAGGATCATCTCGAACAGCGGGTAAAAGAACATCCCTGTTAGAGCGAAAAAAGGTTGTGTATTCCTTCAAGGATGAAGCTATACCTAAAATATTCAAAAGTATGATGAAGAAACCAGGATTCAAACTACCTGATCCAAAGAAACCCGAAGAGGTCGATAAGAAGAATGAACCAAATTATTGCCCATACCACCAGTTGCTTGGGCACACTATAGACAAGTGTTTTGTCTTCAAGAACTAGCTCGAGAAGAACCTCAAGGAGGAGAACATAATAATCCTGAAGGAGTATTTTAGAGAACCTGAAAAAAGGTTCCATAAACATGATTTCGGCCAAGCCAATCTCCCCAATTGATCCGTACGTCTAAATAGATGGATGGAGTACAACTTGGGATGAACTCAATAGGGTCCTTAATCACATACATGATTCATCAAAATAAGCTTTTACAAATACCGAAGAAGATGGAATGAGGTATGGAGCAGATCGTCTAAGAAGATACTGAAAAAGATACAGTCTGCATCAAAACAAGCCTCCATTCAGAGTCCGCAGCACACCGAGCCCGAGATGAAGATTTCTCCAAAAGATCTGTCATCGTCAAGGACAAAGGCTAAAAAGAAGAGCGTCACCGCCAAGACTGATAGCACGGGGGGTAGGATAGGGGCTGCCTCTACTAGACCGGTTATCTCAGATTTGGGGAAGAAAATTCTTGAATCCTTGACTTTGTATGATTATCTTATTGTCCCTCCGGGGTCTTATGAATATAATGATTTTGATTTCGGCTACGTTTTGACTATTTCTGGTGATAACGTAACTGATTATGACTGATCTAGTTGTCATCTTGATCCCTAAAATGATCCTCAAATTGTACTCGAGTCTGATGAACTCATTGTCAAGTCCAAAGAAGACATCATTGATATTGCTTACGACAACACCGATGACGAAGAACCAACTTTCAAGCGTCATGGAACACCGCTTGCCATCAACTTAGATCATTCTGATGAAGAGAAAGAGACACTTAAATATTCAATAATAATATCTCAAGAAGAAGAAGTCACATAAGTTAACTTAAGGAGTGGAAAAGTGTTAACACCAAGAATAGCTCCAACAGATAAAGGAAAACAAATAATGAATCAAGAAGAGATACCCTCACCTCCGCTAGTGGAAGAACCACATAATCAAGATAAAATCATAGGATCATACAAAGTAGACTAAAACGTGCTAGGTCATCTTAGGATGTTGCCTGCCTGACTAAGCATCTACGACGCTCTGATCCTGGCAAAGGAGATGAGAGAATCTCTGGTTAGAGCTTTGCTTGATCCAGAAATTTGCTTAGCTCAATTGGTTAGCACATCCTCAGATGAAGTTTGCTCGTTGAGAGAATATTCAAGGGTAACCTTCACAAATGAAGACTTGCTGCTCGGTACCGTCGACCATAACCGTTCACTCTACATCGACACATTTGTGTTGTCCAGAGTTTTAGTAGATCCTGGAGCATCTCTTAACTTGATGAGCCCACGAACATTGACCTATTTGGATATTGAAGTTCAATAGCTTACGGTCGATAAGATGATGTTAAGAGGATTCAACCAAAAGGGAGAAAGAGCCATCAGATCAATTACATTACTTATGAAGTTTGGAGAACTCGTAACAACCGTTAAATTTCATATCATCGATGCCGAGACCTCTTTTAACGCTCTATTGGGTCGACCATGGATTCATGAGCATAACATGGTGCACCATCTCTACACTAGTGCATCAAATACCGCAAAAATGGTGAAGAGAATTGCATCAAGGGAGACCTACAACCATTTTCAGTGCATGAAGTTGGTATCCATGAAGATGCTGCCTACTACGCGCCTCCAATGAAGACTATCTTCTCGCGTGAGATTTTGATAAATAGAAATGAAGATTCAAAGGAATCACCAAGAGGAGGACATACAACTCCGTTTCAAAAACCTTCTACCACTCCCTTACAACGAGTTGGTGAAGGTTCTTCTAGTTCACGCACCCGAGGTCGAGGCCGGGGACGCGGACAAGGAAAGATCTATTTAATTGTTCAACAGACCAGGCCAACCATCAACATTGGTGATGAAGATAGTTCTGAAGATGAAATAATGATGTCGAAGCAGAAGAGACCTCAGTACGAGATATCTCTAGAAGATACAGAGAAGAATGAATATGAAACAATGTATGATCGGATAAACCACTATGTGAATAGTATGACCCTTACTCCAATTCTCCCGCAAAAGGTCGAGAGTTTAGAGGTCAAGGAAGTTCGTAGTGTTGGTTGAAAGCCGATCAAATTTTACCGTGCTTCTACCTCTATTGAGCTTGAAAAATATGTAAATTTGGATGTTGATTCTAATGAATTAATGGAATTGCCTTTTGGTTACTTATCGCCTTGTGTTCAAAAGTTAATTAAACAGGGACACTTACCAAAACAAATGCCAAAAGATAAATTTCAACTTTTTGAATAAATATGGAATGTTAAAAGTCAAACTCCCAATTCAAAAGAAGGCCTCGGATTTAGTATTTTTGGACTAGTCGATGATTCTGAATTTTGCATGATTGTTACTGGTGAATCAAAGGAGGATAGCCTCGATATAGAAGATGACTCTACTTATCAACCAATAGAAGAAGCTCCCCCAGAATTTGAGGAGGAAATTAAATCTAATATTGATGAATTGAAAGAGATTAACCTCGAAACTGATGAACGAACCGCCTACGTTTATATGTTCTTTACTTGATGACGAAGTATCTGCAAAATTGGTCAAACTATTAATAAAACTCAAAGATTTCTTTGCCTGGAGCTATGATGAAATGCTACGACTGTCAGCAGAAGTTGCAGTCTATAAACTTGGGGTGGATAAGAATATAACCCCATTAAAACAGACTCCCAGGAGAATGTGCCTCGAAATAGAACAACAAGTCATTGCCAAAGTGAAAAAGTTGATAGACGCAAACTTTGTTAAAGAAGAGCAATACCCCATGTGTTTAGCCAATATTGTACCTGTTAAGAAGAAAAATGGACAAATCCACGTTTGTGTTGATTTCAGAGATTTGAACAAGGTATGTCCAAAAGACGAGTTTCCACTACCTATATCAGAGATGATGATGGATATCGCTTCAACACATGAGATCTTGTCCTTCATGGACGGATCGTTCGGATACAACCAAATTAAGATGGCTCCCGAGGATGCAACACTTATAGCTTTCAGAACACCGATTGGAATTTTCTGTTACACAGTGATTTCGTTCAGCCTAAAGAACGTCGGAGCAACATATCAGCGTGTAATGATGAATATTTTTTACGACCTCATTCACAATCAAGTAGAATGCTATGTGGATAATCTGGTTATCAAAGTAAATAGAAAATACGCCATTTGTATAATTTGAGGTTTGTGTTTGAAAGGTTCCGACGATATGACTATAAAATGAATCCATTAAAGTGCGCCTTTGGCGTTACCTTCAGAAAATTTCTAGGATTCATAGTCCGTCATCGGGGAATCGAGATCGACCCGGATAAGATTAAAGCTATCTTAGAAATGCCTCCCTCGAAAACCTTGAAATAGCTACGTTCTTTTCAAGGGAAGTTGTCATATCTGAGACACTTTATTTCTTAATCTCTCATGCAGGTGTCAGCATTTCACGACATTAATTAAAAAGGATGCCAAATTTATTTGGGAAGAGAAATGCCAACGAGCCTTTGAGGACATTAAATAATATTTAATGACACCTTTTATTTTGGAAGCCCCTATCCCGGGGAAACCATTGATACTTTATATCGCAGCATTGGATGACTCTCGGAGCCCTCTTAGCCCAAGTCAATGAGGAGGGAAAAGAAAATGTACTCTACTACTTGAGTCGTCGTCTTATACCGACGGAGATAAGGTATCCACCTATTGAGAAGCATTGTCTGACATTAATTTTTACTGCCCAAAAGCTTAAACATTACATGCTTTCTCATAAGATTACCCTAATTTTGAAAGTTAATCCATTGCAATATCTGACAACCCGACCAACACTCTACGGATGTTTAGCAAGTTGGTCAATGATCTTATTGCAATTTGATATAACTTTTATTCCCCTCCGCACTATCAAGGGACAGATTTTAGCAGATTTTCTCACTGCGCACCCACTGCCAGCTGGGTCCTCTCTCAATGACAAGTTACCAGCCGAGCAAATACTACAAATGGAATTTTCTAGTGCACAGTGCTGGGAAATGTACTTTGATGGTGCTTCGTCGGTCAGGAAAGACAAGGGATCAGGCATAGTTATACCAGGCAAGGCAAGGATTGGTTTGATCTTTATTACACCAGATAAGGGTATGATGAGGTTTTCATATGACCTGACAGATCCGTGCACTAATAATGAAGCAAAATATGAACATTTAATCACCGGATTGGAATTGGCAATCTCAATGGATATAACAAACATTACCATTGATGGTGACTCTCAACTTGTCATCCAGCAGGTCGGTAGACAATACAGAATTCTGAAACCAAGATTAGCAGAGTACCATCAGTACACAATGAAGCTCCTGAAGCAGATTTCTGAGGTGACTTTCTACCGGATTCCTCAAGGAGATAATGCTCATGCCGACGCTCCAGCAAAACTCACTAAGGAAATGGCGTGTCCCCTAGAGGATTCCATCGAAGTCACGGTGCAAGCAAGTCGAGTCTTGTCTTGAAACGACTTCAAAACTCTACACAAGCTTGGAAAAGAAGAAATAATAAATACAGATGCAGACATCAATGAAGATTGGTGCAAGCCATTAATAGAGTATTTGCATAATGGAAAACTGCCAGAAGATAAGTTTGAGGTGCACCACATCCCAAGAAGGGCCATGTCTTACACCCTGATGGGAAATGTTCTCTACAGAAGATCGTTCGACCAAATGTGGCTACGGTGTTTGAGCAGAGCCGAAGCAAAGAATATTGTAAAAGAAGTACATGCCAGATTGTGTGGTACTCACCAGTCAGGGCCAAAAATGAAAATGAAGATCAAAAGACTCAGATATTATTGGCCAGCAATTATGTCCAATTGCATCGATTCAACCAAAAAATGCCACCAATGCTAACTGCATGGGGTGGTCTTACACCAACCTCTGAATGTACTACACCCAATTGTTGCCTTGTGGTCATTCGAGTGTTGTGGCATGGACATAATAGGTCTGATAGACCCTCCATCTTTCGAAGGACACAGGTTCATACTTGCCGCTACAGATTATTTCTCCAAATGGGTAGAGGCAGTATCGTTCGTGAGGTTACGACACAACAGGTCCTTTAATTTTTCAAAAGCCAAGTTTTCTACCATTTCGGAGTACCGCAAAGAATAATCTCTTATAATGGGACAACTTTCAAAAGTACAAAGATCAAAAATTTCATCAGAAGACATGGGACAGATTGGAGGTACTCTACAATTTACTATCCCAGAGCAAATGGTCTGGCTGAAGCTTTCAACAAGACACTGGTAGAGATTTTGAAGAAAACACTGGATGAAAATAAGAGGGATTGGCATAACAAACTGTTAGAAGCCTTGTGGGCCTGCCGGATGACTTTCAGGACTCCCACTCAGTGCACACCTTATATGCTCGTGTACGGGACCGAGGTCGTGCTACCGCTAGAAATCCAAATACCATCTCTCAGATTCGCCATTGCCAACCAACTCACAACAAAAGAAAGCACAAAACTCATACTTGAAGAACTGGAGAGTCTTGAGGGAAAAAGAATGGAAGCACAACAATATTTGGAGCTCTACAAGCAAAGATGGTACAAGCCCATGACAAATTGGTCCGCCTAAGGACATTCAAAATTGGTGACCTCGTACCCGTGCTCAAAAGGACTCTTCTTGCTTGTCGCAAAATAGGTGGGAAGTTTGAGCCAAATTTGGAGGGACTATTTGTCATTGAGAAGTTCTACATAGGAGGAGCCTACTAGTTAGTGGACTTCCAGGGCAAAAGACCCATGTTACCGATAAATGGACGATACCTGAAAACCTATTACGCAACCTAATACTGCTTGATGACTCTTACCTCTGCTTGCTTTGAAAATTTTAAAACTTTGATTGTTTTAGGGTTATCTATGTGGCCAAATGTCTATGACCGGGTCCAAACTTTGTAATTAACCTCAATATAATGAAAATTTTGAGAAGATTTTTGAACTTCACACTTTCTCTTTTCTACTTTTGAATTTAAATACCCTATTAAATCAAACGAGACTCACACATCAAATGAATAATACTCTTCACCAAAAAAAACTAAAATTTACTTTAATAAATACTTTATTTTGTTCTTGTTCATGTCAAGCTTCGGCCCACAGACGTTTTTTTCTGTCGTCTGCAGAAGAATGTCAGGATAGAGCCTGATCTTTGCCTTTCACGATGGCTGGAACCTTGCACTGAATGAAGATATGGCGCCGCAAGAAGGTCTCATAGATTTTAACATGGATTTCAACCAAGTTGATATGGACTATGAGGGTCCTCTAAAGGACGTAATCAACAGTAAAAAAAAGGAGGGATCGCCTTCACTATTGAGGGTGACCACTCAAGACAATGTGTCACAAAAAGGTAAAAACGTGATAGCAGAACAAGATCCAATCAAGGGGCTTAGCCGTCTGCCCTCCATGGTAGCTACTTCAGCAAGGGACCCGATAATCGCTCGTAATGAAAGACTACCAAATACTCGACTCCGCAGGACGCAGCGCAGAAATGCCAGCCGAAAGAAACAAAGAGGCTTTCTACGATAGGAATGCAAATGCCAGAGAGACATGAACAATTTTCTTACCCCCATTCCTGAGGGGCATATTTACGACCCTGATCTGAGAGAAACTTCTGTTAGCCTGCCCACTACAGATGAAGAGTCAAGATTTATGACAGAATCAGATGTGCTCCCAATTCCAGATATCTTATGCAGGGGTTGCCCAACATGCAACGTTGAGGTACCAGTTGAGACATCAGTCACGGGCGCATTTGTAGAATGCCCGGATTGCAACATTCTGCATCTACAGCATTTCAGTACGTTAGAAGAATACACTTCAAGCACTAATGAGTCTCAGACTCTATACTTTGTGACAAATGAACCATATGTTCCACAGAGGATGGATCAACACACACCATGGAGCCCAGGATCATACATCTCACCAGAGGCTGAATCTCATATTCCAGATCAACCAAGACTAGCTTGGGTTCTCGCTGAGGCCCGAAGGAAGTAACAACCATGACAGCTTCCAACTCCTGGTATGGTAGAATACTACAAGATAAGCAGAGTAAATAAAAGAGAATTCGAGTTCTATGAAGAAGTTCAGGGAAAGTTCGTTAACATATTGGAAGGTCTTGAGCTACATACCAGGATTTTCTCTGAAACTGATGAAAGAAGCAATATGGACTACATCTTCAATTTAAGAGATAGAGGTCAAACGGGCCTTCTCATGGAGAGGACAAATTCCGAGCCGAAGAAATGGATGAGGGGAAAGGGAAGAATCACCATCCAATGCAGCTGTTGCTACAATTTTACGAATGACAGACAAGGGAATCTGCCTAGGATCCTCAGATACGACCAAGTGGATCTATTACCACTAATGATAAAATGAATGATCAAGAAAATGGTCAAGTGGAATATTCTACCCTCTACTTGCATTCCTAACAGTTGCATCATTAACATTTATAAAGAAGGTGACTGCATTCCCCCACACATTGACCACATGATTTTGTGAGGCCTTTTTGCACGGTCTTGTTCATGAGTAAAAGCAATGTTCTATTTGGAAAAGAAATCGATATAGTCGCCCCTGGAAAATTCAGAGGAGCTGTGGAGATTTTTCTTTCAGTGGGTTCAGTACTTGTTCTCAAGGGCAACGGTGTAGACGTTGTCAAGCACTACATTCCAGGAGTGCAATACCGTAGGGTGTTTGTAACCTTCCACAGAATGGACAACAGTAAAATACCGTATGGATTCCAGAAGGACCCGGAATAGGAGGAGTTATTTCCATACAATCTATGATAATGTTGTATCTTTAAGTACATGTGAAGGGAACTCTTATCCTGGAGCATGACTTAGAAGGTATGCTTGATTAGGAGCTCAATATACCAGGCACAGAGGGTTCACTTACTTTCTTTTAACAGCATGACATGTATCTGATGTATGCAGTCTACAGTGTATTCATATCATGAGATGATTCTCAATGTATTTCAGCATGGATGTATGACATGTATCTGATGTATGCAGTCTACAGTGTATTCATATCATGGAACTCATAACCCTTTTTGGAGCAAATTAATGGAAATTTCTCTCAAATTGTGCCTTTTTTTCAGTTGCCTTTTTGTTCAATGGATGAAAGCTGCGAACCATATGATGGCTCAGAATTTCAATGAACAAGGAACGAAACAACAAATTTTCAACAATAAACAAAACATAAATGAAAAATAATCATAAATGAGTGAATAACAAAACAAATTTCTTTTAAAAATCAACCAATTAAAATTAAAAGTTTAAGAACACATTTTTGAAATATTAAATGTGATGAAAAGAACAATAAAATGAAATAAACCTGCTGAGTGGATGCTTCCATTTTTGGAATTTACTACTCTTTGTGCGCGCAACACAACCAACGTTATCTACCTTAACTCTCTTCACATCCCCACAGAATTTTACGTTCTGCATAGAACTCCACAAAGCTCTACAAATCTTTTTCAACAAAATCAACCTTTCCACATGACACACTTCTGCAATTTCAACACCACAAGCTCTTTGTAAATTTCAAATCACATCTTCAAATTAGTACCTAAATCTTGATTCTCACATTTTGAGGTCGATACCTAAATTTTGACTCACTCTGGGAATTGATACCAACATTTCAATTCTCTCATCTTTGGAATTGATAGATACATTTCAATTCTCTCATCTCCAGGAATTGATACATACATTTCAATTCTCTCATCTTTGGAATTGATACCTACATTTCAATTCTTTCATCTTCGGGAATTGATACATACATTTCAATTCTCTCATCTTTGGAATTGATACCTACATTTCAATTCTTTCATCTTCGGGAATTGATACCTACATTTCAATTCTCTTATTTTTGAATTAATATTTACATTTCAATTCTCATATTTCGAGGTCGATAGCTAAATTTTGACTCTCTCTCAGAAATGGATACCTACATTTTCATTCTCTCATCTCTGGGAATTGATACCTACATTTCAATTCTCTCATCTTCAAATTGATATTTACATTTCAATTCTCATATTTCAAGGTCGATAAATACATTTCGACTCTCTCCTGGAATTGATACCTACATTTCAATTCTCATTCCTGAATCAATCCTACACTTCTGATTCATTACATTCGAGGTCAGCCCTTACATTCCGACATTCTCTTTTGAGAATTGATATACATTTCAATTCCCATTCCTATATTTTTGATTCATTACATTCAAGGTCGGCCCTAACATTCTGATATTGTCTTTTGAGAATATACCTACATTTCAATTCTCATTCCCGAATCAGTCCTACACTTCTGATTCATTTCATTTGAGGTCGGTCCTTACATTTCGACATTCTCTTTTGAGAATTGATATACATTTCAATTCTCATTCCTACATTTTTTATTCATTACATTCGAGGTCGTTCTATACATTCCAACACTCTCTTTTGAGAATTGATCTTCATTTCAATTCTCATTTCTGAATCAGTCCTACATTTCTGATTCATTACATTTGAGGTTAGTCCTTACATTCCGACTCTCTCTCTCTATCTTTTTGGATTGATATTTGAATCTCAATTCCCACCTTGATGTCAACACTTACATTCTGAATCCCATCTCTTAGAAATCTTTGAAATTTCATAACTTGAAGTCCACTCTCCAATCCCCAGCGAGAGTCCCTACTTCTCAACTTGATAAAACACACACCTGCTAATTCCCCGGCAAAAACAAATCACACACATGACCCTACACATATTTTTGAGTCTTTTGACTTAGAGGTTGAATTGGTTTTTGTTGATCTCGTCGGTGAACACCAACACGTGCGGTGTGCTTGCCCAACACACCACACCTCTTGGGGGACCATTTGTTGACCTCGCTTTTGGTTGAGGTTTAGTTTTTTCACTTTTAGTAGCCTAAGGTCTAGCCATAGAATTTTCCTATTAACTATTCTTAGAAAACTAGACATGGAACCCTCACCACTAGAAATTCCAAACTCTTCTCTACTAAATTTGAAGTTCAACATGTTGATCCTAACCTCTAACACTTAGTAGGTAGGGTCACTATGGGAGAAACTCAATATGAGTCACCCTTAGGACTGCTGAACTTTAAGGTTAACCTTGGGTGTTGGTCTAGAGATAAGGCAGTAACTACACTCATCTACACTCATATACACCAACATTCACTCACAACCCTAAACTCAAATTTCTAGCCTAGATCCCTTGATCTTTTGGGATACTCATGTAAGATGTCCCCTAAACCTACTAGCCCTAGGGCTATAGTTTGGCTAAGATCACTATGTAGAGGACCCAAAATGGGGTTTCCTTTGGTCCATGGCTTATTGATTTGGCTAAGACCACTATGTAGAGGACCCAAAATGGGATTTCCATTGGTCCATGGCTTGTTGGGTGATATTGGTACCTCAACTCTACCAAAATAACCATCTTGGCCTTTTACCCCTTGTTGACCTCACTTTTGGTTGAGGTCTAGAAATTTCTTTAGTAGCCTAGGTTTAGCCATAGGACTTTCCTACTGGACTATCTCAAAAACTTACAAAAAGTACCCCCACAATTAAAAAATCAAAACTCTTCTATTTACTCAAGTTAGAGTTCCTTTCTTTAGTAGCCTAGGTCTAGCCATAGGACTTTCCTATTGACTAGTCTTAGAAAACTAGAAATGCATCACCACTAGAAACTCAAAAATTCTTCTCTTTACTCAATTTGAAGTTCCACATATTGGTCCTCACCATTAGAAACTCAAAACTCTTCTCTTTACTCAACTTGAAGGTCCACATATTGGTCCTAACCTCTAGCATTAGAAACTCAAAACTGCTTCTCCTTACTCAACTTGAAGTTCCACATATTGGTCCTAACCTCTAGCACTTAGTAGGTAA
>JXCR01132873.1:2175-15453 GCA_002079205.1 Phalaenopsis hybrid cultivar
ATCATTTAAGATGTAATTAACTATAGGGGCTTGCCTCTATAAGGAACCAGGAACCCAGATAAAATAAACCCTATATAATTTTTTATGTTAGGTAGGGGAACTTGTCGGCAAATAAAATATTTCGCAGACTAAAACGGATGTCACAAATTATTTAGTCTAGCTGATTGAATCCCTATTACAAGTGATATATTTATTCTTTGGGATAAGTGTATTGCTTGTAGTATTGTATTAAATCATCTAAACTATTTAAAATGTGAGACTCGTTTGATCTCACTTATTTTAAAAATTAAAAACGTTACTTCTTAAAAAAAATTATATTTATATTTAAATTATTTTCAAAATCACAAAATCATCATCTTTTCAAACTACGAAAGCAAAGTTGAACGATAAAACGGCCGACATCTACCTGGTCATGTTTAAGGATCCCTGACAAATTTCCCTATCTGTCATTTGTAAAATTATAACAACAGTCACACTGAATGGTGATTCTTCATTTTCCTCACATCCATTTCTTCGGCTCAGAGTACGTTCTTTCCATGAGAAGGCCTGCTCGGTCTCTATCTCTCAAATCAAAGATGCAATCGAGAATGCTTCTTTCGTCACTCTCGGAGAAAACCATAGTATACAAATCTAGGCCCTCCAGTATGTTGACGATTCTTCCTTGAACTTCTTCATAAAATTCAAATTCTTTTTTATTTACTTTGCTTATTTTGTAGTACTCCATCGTACTAGGAGTCGGTAGCTGTCGCGGGCATTCTTCCTTCTGAATATTGGTAGGAACCCAAACTGGCACTGGCTGATCTGGAACACGAGACTCGACATTTAGTGGGATGTACGACCCTGAGCTCCATGGTATGTACCGATCTGTCCCCAGTGGGAAGTATGGCTCATTCATCATAAAATATGAAGTCTAAGATCCATTGGTGCTGGAGGTATACTCTTCCAATGTACTAAAGCATTATAAATGTAGAACATTGCAATCGAGGCATTCTACAAATGCCCCTATGGCTGATGTCCCTGCAGGTATCTCAACATTGCACGTCAAGCATCCCTTACAAAAAACATCTGAAGCTGAAGGTGTCTCTGGCTCTGTTACGAATCTCTGTTCTTCATCTGTGGTGGGTAGACTGACAGAAGTTTCTTTCATGTATGGATCATAAGTATGCCCCTCAAGAATAGGGGTGAGTAAGTTGTTCGTCTCTCTTTGACGTCTGCGTTCTTCTTGTAGAAAAGCCCTCTGCTTCTTGCGGATGGCGTTTCTGCATTGCATCTTTCAAAGTGAAGGATCTGGCAGTCGTTCGTTATTGGCAACTACTAGGCCTCCAGCTGGTGTAGCTACCATGGAGGGCAGACGGTTGGGCCCTTCCATCGGATCTTGCTCTATTATCACGTTATTGTCTTTGTGTGATGCATTATCTTTGGCGATCACCCTTAGCAGTGAAGGCAATCCCTCTTTCTCTCTGCAGCTGACTACATTCATGAGAGGACCTTCGTAGTCCATGTCGACTTGGTTAAAGTCCATGTTGAAGTCTATGGAGGCTCCAACCATCCTTGAAAGCAAAGATCAGCCTCTGTCCCGACTTTTTTCTACAGACAACAGGAAAAACGTCAGTGGGCCGAAACTTAGTATGAACAAGAACAAAATAAAGTATTTATTGAAGTGAATTTTGGCTTATTTTAGTGAAATGAATTATTTATTTATGTATGAATTTTGTTTAATTTTTGTGGAACATTATACTCAAAAGTGGAAAAGAGAAAATTTGTAGTTTAAAAATTTGTTTTCTCAAAATTTTCATTATATTAAGGTTAATTACAAAATTTGGACCTGGTCATAAACATTTAGCCACATAGATAACCCCAAAACAATCAAAGTTTCAAAGTTTCAAAGAAAGTGGAGGCAAGCGACAACAAGTTGCGTAATAAGTTTTCAGATATCGTCCATTTATTGGTAACATGGGTCTTTCACCCTGGAAATCCACTAACTGGCAGGCTCCTCGTGTGTACACCTTTTCAACGACAGATGGTCCCTCCCAAGTTGGCTCGAATTTTCCACCTATTTTACGGCGTGCAAGAATAGGCCTTTTGAGCATAAGTACGAGGTCACCAACTTTGAATGTCCTTGGGCGGACTAATTTGTCATGGGCTTGTACCATCTTTGCCTGGTAAAGCTCCAAATGTTGTTGTACCTATAGTCATTTTTCCTCAAGACTTTCCAGTTCTTCAAGTCTGAGTGTTGCACTTTCTCTTGTTGTGAGTTGGTTGGCAACAACAACTCTAAGAGATGGTGTATGGACTTTTAGCGATAACACAACCTCGTACCCATACACCAGCATATAGGGTGTACACTGAGTAGGAGTCCTAAAAGTTTTCTGGTAGGCCCACAAGGCTTCTCATAGTTTGTTGTGCCAATCCCTTTTGTTTTCCTCCAATGTTTTCTTCAAAATCTGTACCATTATTTTGTTGAAGGCTTCAGCCAGACCATTTGCTCTGGGATAGTAAATCGTAGAGTGTCTCCAATCTATCCCATGTATTTTGACAAAATTATTGATATTTATGCTTTTGAAAGCTGTCCCATTATCGGAAATTATTCTTCACGGTACTCTCAAACGGTAGAAAATTTAGCTTTTGAAAAATTGAAGGATGTGCTGTGTCGTAACCTCACACAATGGTACTGACTCTGCCCATTTGGAGAAGTAATCTATAGTGGCAAGTATAAACCTGTGTCTTCTAGAAGATAGAGGGTCTATTAGATCTATTATGTCTGTGCCCCAACACTCGAATGGCCATAAGACAACAGTTGGGTGTAGCACATTTGAAGGCTGGTGTAAGACCACCCCATGCACTTGGCATTGGTGACATTTTTTGGCTGTATTCATGCAGTCGGATACCATTGCTGGCCAATAATACCCGAGTCTTTTGATCTTCATTTTCATTTTCGGCTCTGACTGGTGAGCGCCACACAATTCGGCATGTACTTCTCAGACACCGTAGCCACATTTGATTGAATGATCTTCTGTATAGAATGTTTCCTATCAGGGCGTAAGACATGGCCCTTCTTGTGATGTGGTGTGCCTCAAACTTGTCTTCTGGTAGCTTTCTAGTATGCAAATATTCTATTAATGGCTTGTGCCAATCTTTATTGTTGTATGTAATTGTATTTATTGTTTCTTCTTTTTACGAGCTTGTGTAGAGTTTAGAGGTTGATCTGGGACAATATTCGTCTTCCTTGTACTGTGATTTCAATGGAATCCTCTGGGGGACATGCCATTTCCTTAGCAAGTTTTGCTAGAGTGTCGGCGTGGGCATTATCTCCCCTAGGAATCCTATAGAAAGTCACATCAGAAATCTACTCCAGGTGCTTCATTGTGTACTGATGGTACTTTGCTAATCTTGGTTTCAAAATTTTGTATTGTCCGACAACTTGCTGGATGATGAGTTGGGAGTCGCCATAGATGGAAATGTTCGTTATATCCATTGAGATTGCCATGCCCAATCCGGTGATTAAAGCTTCATACTCGGCTTCATTGTTGGTGCATGGCTCTGTCAGGTGGTACGAGAACCTCAACATACCCTTATTTGGCGTGATAAAGATCAAACCAATCCCTGCTTTTCCTGGTATAAATGTGCCTGATCCTTTGTATTTTTTGTCTGACGAAGCTCCATCAAAGTACATTTCCCAGCGTTGCGTACTAGAAAATTCTATTTATAGTATTTGCTCGTCTGGTAACTCATTGTTAAGAGAGGACCCAGCTGGCATTGGGTGTGCAGCAAGAAAGTCTGTTAGTATCTATCCCTTGATAGCACAGAGGGGAACAAAAGTTATATCAAATTTCAATAAGATCATTGACCATCTTGCTAGACATCCGGAGAGTGTTGGTCAGGTCATCAGATATTGTAATGGATTAACTTTTGAGATTAGGGTAACCTTATGAGAAAGCATGTAATGTCTAAGCTTTTGAGCGACAAAAATCAATGCCAGAAAATGCTTCTCGGTAGGTGGATACCTTATCTCCGTTGGTATTAGGCGACGACTTAAGTAGTAGAGTGCATTTTCTTTACCCTCATCATTGACTTGGGCTAAGAGGGCTCTAAGAGAGTCGTCTAAGGCCACGATAAAAAGTATCAATGGTTTCTTTGTGATAGGAGCTACCAAAACAGAATGTGTCATTAAATATTGTTTAACGTCCTCGAAAGCCCTCTGACATTTCTCTTCCCAAAATAATTTGGCATCCTTTTTAATTAATGTCGAGAAAGGCTGGCACCTACCTGAGAGATTATAAATAAAGTGTCTCAGATATGCCAACTTCCCTTGAAAGGAATATAGTTGTTTCAAGGTTTTAGGAGGAGGCATTTTCAAGATAGCTTTAATTTTATCCAGGTCGATCTCGATTCCCTGATGACGAACAACGAATCCTAGAAATTTCACGGAGGTAACACCAAAGGTGCACTTTAAGGGATTCATTTTAAGGTCGTATCGTCGTAACCGTTCAAACACGATCCTCAAATCATACAAATGGTCTATTTTTTGTTTACTTTTGATGACCAAATCATCCACGTAGCATTCCACTTGGTTTTGAGTGAGGTCGTCAAAAATCTTCGTCATTGCACGCTGATATGTTGCTTCGGCGTTCTTTAGGCTGAACGACATCACTGTGTAGAAAAAAATTCCAATCGGTGTTCTGAAGGCTGTAAGTGTCGCATCCTCGAGAGCCATCTTGATTTTTTTTGTATCCCGACGATCCGTCCATGAAGGGAAAAATTTCATGTGTTGAAGCATATCCACCATCATCTCTGGTATGGGTAGTGGAAACTCATCTTTTGGACATGCCTTGTTCAAATCTCTGAAGTTAACACAAACACAGATCTATCCATTTTTCTTCTTAACAGGTACATTGTTAACTAACCATGTGGGGTATTGCTCCTCTTTTAAAAAGTTGGCATCTATTAATTTCTTCACCTCGGCGATGACTTGTTTCTCTATTTCGAGGCGCATTCTCCTCGGAGCTTGTTTTACTGGGGTTATATTCTTGTCTACCTCGAGTTTACGGACTGCAACTTCTGCGGATAATCCTGACATTTCATCGTAGCTCCATGCAAAGCAATCTTTGAATTCTATTAATAGTTTGATCAATTCTGCAGATTCTTCATCATTGAGTAGAGAACTCATAAATGTAGGTCGGGGTTGTTCTTCAGTGCCGAGGTTAATCTCTTCCAATTCATCAATGGTAGATTTAATTTCCTCCTCAAATTTTAGCAGAGCATCTTCTATTGGTTGATCATTAGAGTCATCCTCTATATTAAGGCAATCTTCTTCTGACTCACCAGTAATGATCATGCAAAATTTAGAATCATCGACTAGTCCGACTGTACCAATTCTGAGACTCTATTTAGAAGTTGGAGTTCAACTTTTACCATTCCATAATTTTTCAAAAAGTTAAAATTTATCTTTTGGCATTTGTTTTGGTAACCGTCCCTATTGAATTAACTTTTGAACAGCAAGGCAAGAAGTAACCAAAAGGCAATTCCATTAATTCATTAGGATCATCATCTAAATTTACATGTTTTTCAAGTTCAGTAGAGGCAGAAGCATGACACGCCTAAAAAATGCTTGATTTTTCATATAAATTTTATGCTTAATTTTAATGATATTGCTCTTTAAAGGAAGGTATTTTGCATGTTTGTGGTTTCATGTACAAGAAATGGACTTTTGGAGAAAAAGAAACAAAAACGGTGCAATTTGGAGCAAAAAATGAGCAAGAAATGAAATTTTGCCTTGCCACCTTTCGATAAGTCTTTCGATGCTTAATCTCTTTTACACTTCTTGAATATTTTTGAGTAAGATTATGCTTTAAAGGAAGGTTTTTTTCATTCTTATTTTGTAGGGCTATTTGTTAGGAACACAACGCAACTGAAATAGTTCGAAGCAGAGCTAAAACAGAGCCAAACGGTGCAAAACGGTGGAGCTGCGCAGTCTGCTCGCCGTCGCCAAACGATGCGAAACGGTGGAGCTGCGCAGTCTGCTCGCCGACGGCGCTCAAAACAGACTGCGCTAAAAATGGTGTTGATGGAGAGATTTACTTGAGAAGAACAAAAAATGACAGAAAAGCTCGCCGACGGAGCCCTCGAGCCCGCCGACGGCGCCCAGGATGACTATGGACCGACTTTTGGCGGTTATGGGCCGAAAATCAACTGTTTGGACGCTTTTTGAAAGGATTCTTGTGGCAACTCTTCAAACTTCATCCCTACACTTTGAAAAAATGAATTTAGGTTAGAAAAAGAGAGTTTTTTTATGAGAGGAATGTTAAGAAAAGTGTGGAGAAAGTTTAGCGTTTTTTAGAATAGGAATAGAAATGTAGATTTCTACCCTTTTGGAGAGATTGGAGAGGAGATTTTGAGAGAATTTGTAAGGTGATGTTCTAGCATTACATGGATTGGCGGGAGACTTTGTGGGAGAGATATTCATCTTTCTTTCAAAGGGAAAAAACTAAGTATTGTTGTTCTTCATTATCTATGGTTTTGGTAAACACTTATCTAGTGGATTTGCTTTGGTTAAATGAAGTTTCCATTGTGTTTTCTTCGTGTTTTGTGATGGGCTTCTCTTACTCTTTCTTCTTCTTTGAAAATAGTGGCATGAGAAGATTATGCCATTATTTTCACTTTACTTTTCTTTTGAAATGAGCAGAATTCATGTTTAGGATTTTGGGATGCTTGTTAGAAGAATATTTAATTATAAATGTGATGGTTTTTACGTGCACTTTATTTACATTATAACAAGGGCTCGTTATAGTGTAAAAATTTGTTGTAATTTCATTGATCCAAAAAGGCGGTGTAATTCTCAACAAAGTGGAACCACATACAAATTCTATGGATGGTGACATTCATGGGAGTTGAGTGCAAATAAATAGGGAAATATACTTTGATGGACATAGAATTGGAGATTTTAGGGTGACAGACTAAAATCCTCAATTTGGTCCTAGGGTTTGGAAACTGAAGCAGAGATGTTAGCCCTCAGGCGAGGGGAATGTGGGAGCTCCGAAGTGATAGCTGGTATCCTCCTAGCCTAGCCACGGATTCAGTAAACAAGCAAAGGATTAGTCAATGTTCTTTATGCCTGGACCAAAGGGTAAAGAAATAGATTGCTCCTATTTGGCACATATAATATTTAATGCATCTCATTCCTTTACATTATCCAATTCATTACATAAGAATGTTAGTTTTTAATATCTCAAAACTCTCCAAACCAATTCATCCAAAAAGGGTTATCTTTAGAATTAATATTTACATTTATGAGTAGTTATTAGTTGTGTTAAACTTAAGACTTACATTTAGGAGTATCTGTTAGTAAAACCTCTTAAATCACACTTCCAAACTAAGGACTAATAGTAGTAGATTATAATTTGACTAAGGACCTCTTACCTCGCTTCCCTGTTGGATCGATAAATGGGACTCCACTAGAGTCTTGTATTACTTGAGCGATACGTATACTTACGTTTGAAATTGTGACTTTACAAAATCATTATAAATTACTTGAGCGATACGTATACTTGTGTTTGAAATTATGACTTTACAAAATCATTATAAATATATAAATCTGGGTTCATAAATCCTTGCATATTAAAAGTTGTATCAAGTTTTTGGCGTCATTGCCGTGGGTTTAAATCTTCTAGTAGTGGTGTCAAATTGTTGTATTTTTAGGTATATACAAAGTCGCTGTCAAAGCGCGGTAAAATATGATTGGCATTGAACCAATACTACAGACTTCCTTAACCTCTAAACACTCGACCTTTTGAGGGAGAATCGGAGTAAGGGTCATAACATTCATAGAGTGGTTTATCTAATCATATATTATTTCATATTCAATCTTCACTGTATCTTCTAGGGATATTTCGTACTGAGGCCTCTTCTGTCCTGTCATCATTATCTCGTCTTCAGAACTGTCTTCAACACCAATGTTATGGTTGGCCTAGTCCGTTCAATAATTAAATTGATCCTTCCTTGTCCACGTCCTCGGCCTCGACCTCGGGTGCGCGAACTAAAAGAACCTTCACCGACTCGTTGTAAGGGAGTGGTGGAAGATTGCTGAAGCGTAGTTGAATGGCCTCCTCTTTGTAATTCTTATCAATCCTCATCTTTGTTTGTGATAACTTCACGAGAGAAGACAGTCCTCTTTGAAGGCGCATAGTAGGCAGCATCTTTGTGGATAAATGGTTCTAGGTCTCCTTTGATTAAATTTTCTTGACCATCTTTGCAGTATTTGATGGACTGGTGTAGAGATGATGGAACCATATTGTGTTCATGAATCCATGGTCGACCCAGCAGAGCATTAAAAAAGGTCTCAGTGTTGATGATATGAAATTTAGCTATTGTCACGAGTTCTCCAACTTTCATAAGTAAAATAATTGATCCAATGGCTCTTTCTTCCTTTTGGTTGAATCCTCTTAACATCATTTTATCGGTCGTAAGCTCTTGAGCTTCAATATCCACAATGTTCGTAGGCTCATCAAGTTAAGAGATGCTCCATGATCTACTAAAACTCTGGACAACACAAATTTGTCGATGTTGCCAGAGATGTAGAGTGGGCGATTGTGGAATCGGCTATACCGAGCAACAAGTTTTCATTTGTGAAGGTCACCCCAGACCGTTCTTTCATCGAACAAAATTCACTTGAGGATGTACTGACCAACTAAGCTAAGAAAATTTTTGGGTCAAGCAAAGTTGTAACCAGAGACTCTCTCATCTCCTTTGATAGAATCAGAGCGTCGTAGATGCTTAATCGGGTCGACAACTTCCTAAGATGAGCTAGCATGTTGTAGTCTAATTTGTATGATCCTTTGATTTTGTCTTGATCATGTGGTTCTTCCACTGATGGAGGTGGGGGTATCTCCTCTCGAGTCATTATCTGCTTTCCTTTGTTTGTTGGAGTTGTTCTTGGTGGTAACACTTTTTCACTCCTTAAGTTAACTTCTGTGATTTCTTTTTCTTGAGATATCATTCTTGAATCTTCCAGTGTCTCCTCCTCTTCGTCGGAAAGATCTAAGTTGATGGTAAGCGGTGTAGCATGAGGCTAGAGAATTGGCTCCTTGCTATCGGTGATGTCGTAAACGGTCTCATTGATGTCTTCTTTGGACTTGACAACGAGTTCACCAGACTCAAGTACGATTTGAGGATCATTTTAAGGATCGAGATCGAAGCTAGATTGGTCATAATCAGTTACGTTATCACCAGAAATAGTTAAAACGTAGCTGAAATCACAATCATTATATTCATAAGACCCCGAAGGGACAAAAAGATAATCATACAAAGTCAAGGGTTCGAGGATTTTCTTCCCTGAATCTGAGACAACTAATGTGGTAAAGGAGGCCCCTATCCTACCTCCCGTGCTATCAATCTTTGTAGTGATTCTTTTCTTCTTCTTCTTTGTCCTTGACGATGATGGCTCTTCTGACAAAACCTTCATCTCGGGCTTGGTATGCTGCGGACTTTGAATGGAGGCTTGTTTTGATGCAGACTGGATCTTGTTCAGTATTTTCTTGGATGATCTGCTTCAGACCTCATCCCATTTTTCTACGGTATTTGTAGAAGTTTGTTTCAATGAATCTTGTATTTGATTGAGGACCCTCTTGAGTTCATCCTAAGTTGTACTCCATCCATCTGTTCCAATATATAGATCAATTGGGGAGATTGGCTCGGCCGAAATCATATTTATGGAACCTTTTTCAGGTTCTCTTAAATATTCTTTTGGGATTGTTATGTTATCTTCTTTAAGGTTCCTCTCGAGCCAGTCTTTAAAGACGAACCATTTTTTTATAGTGTACCTAAGCAACCGGTGGTATGCATAATAATTAGGTTCATTCTTCCTATCCAACTATTTGGGCTTCTTCAGATCTGGTAGTTTAAACTCTGGCTTCTTCATCAGACTTCTGAATATTTTAGGTATAGCTTCATCTTTGAAATAATACACCATTTTGCGTCATTCTGACAGGGACATTTTCTTATCCCCTGTTTGAGGTGATCCCTCTTGAGGTAGTCGCTGGTTAGATTGACTATTCTGTTTCTAAGAATACTGTGACGAAGACTGGCAAGGCTCTTCTGCATATATCTTGATCGACTGCTTTCCTTTGTCGATGGTCACTTCTACTCCTAATTTATTTTTAAACACTCTGGTCATCTTAGCCATTTCATGTTTCTTCATGTGCTTGATTTCCTCTTGAAGACTGCTGAGTTTACTGAGTAGCTTCTTAAAGGATTTGATGGTGAGTCCCTTGAGCATGAGAGCTACTAGCCCATGAATGCTCTTAAGTAGAATTTCAATTGCATGATGTTCTTATAGCTGAGGTTCACATTTCATGCTAAGGTTTCTCCACCTTAAAATATAATCCACCAAAGTTTCTCTAGGATTTTGTTTTTCCATCATGAGCTCTCCAATAGACACTTCGTGTTGTGCCTCGGCAAATCTTTTCACAAATAGTTGTTCCAACTCAGAAAATTTTTTAACTGACCCGTTGGGAAAATCAGCATACCAGTCGAAAGCAATTTCTGACAAGATGCTGACGAACTGCTGGAAAAGTAGAGCTTCACTATTTCTCGTGTCGCCACAGCTGGCTCAGAAATGTGCTATATGCTGTTTAGGATTTCCAGTCCCATCAAATATCTTGAAGTTTGGGGCCACAAAACTCTTGGGGAAAGGTATGACATCGAATTCCTTTGGGTAAGGTCTACCCTTTAGAACCAATGCTCCACCCTTAGATTGGGTTAAGGCATCCCGCACTTGTTCAATCATTTGCTTGAATTCCTTTTCTGGTATAGCACCTGATGGAGAATCCTTTCTATGTTGCTCGTCTCTATTTGTTGAATCAACCTCTCTTCTTTCAATTGTGATGTGTATGATCTCCGGCTGATTGATCTCTGGAGAAGCCAATTGTGACGCTTGTGATTTGCCCCTAAATGGTGGCCATAGCGGTCATGGCTGCAGTCATCTCTTCTATTCTTTTCTCAAGTAGACTAACTTGTTCATCCCTTAGGAGGACAGCTCTACGCAGCTCATCTACGACGTTCTCTTCGGTGTGAGGTTGAGTCTCACGCATAGATGTTGTGGCTCTGGTTTCAATTACATGGACATCCATGAAATCTTCCTTCAAGTAATCATCGTAATCAAAATTTTCATCGTCGCTATCGACGGAAACTCCGCGTTCAAGCTAACTCGGAAATCTCGATCCTGAGTTTCTCAAATTTCTCTTCAATTATCAATTCCTTGATCGTTTTAAGATTTGGAGGACCTTGATGGACATCCTCTACTTGTTCCTCCATCTCGCTGGCTATTGTTGCGACGATATCAGATATTTCAGACCCTGGTTTCACTTCTTGTTCTTGTTCCGCGGGCTCACTAGACTGTATCGGTGCAGCAACCTTGGGTACCGATACCATTTTCTTTTTCGACGATGATGTCTCAGGATGGAGTGTCTTAGTGGAAACATCAGTATGCTGAGGGAAAGTATGCTCCCCGTGGTGTAGACCGGCTACAGTGTCAGGTAATCATCTTGTCTTTGCCTTTGGGATTGTAGAAATATCTCCATAATTGGTTACCGGTAAGATTTTTGGACCCGGTCTCAAATTAACCAGTCAACGACATGCTGTCCTCGTGGCAGTATAATCAGTAGTAACTACTGCGGTATCAACTCTGTTCCCTAAATGGAACCAAATGGAATGCAAGTAGGGGGCACTCCAGTTATCTCGTGGGACTGTCTGACGATCTTGACGCCCTTCAAAATTTCCTTCTTCATGTGAGGGGAAATTGCATCTCTCACTCGTTTAAGTAACTCGCTAACTAAACATTCTTCTTTGGCAGCTAGCCTTTTGAAAACTGCATTAACTTGGGTGATAGGGGTGAATTTCTTTCTCTCCTCACCATGTCCATGAAGTGGTGGTAATGCGGCAGCGATTCTCCGGATACTTTCATATCAATCGGTATCCATCAGAGGATGGAATCTACTCCCTCGTAGGAGTGGATAAATTTCCGGTAACACTTCTTCAACTTGATGAGGCTCCTCCTCAATGGGTGTCTCCTTGGGAGCCTGGGTTTTGACGGTGCCCCAAACTCTTCTGTTGTGGTTCCTCTTTTGAGTTCTGGTCAGCGGTACAGTCCTCAAACTTGATCCGATTTCAAACACGGGTGGTGGGACAGTTAATCTGTCAGTCGAATTCTCAATAATCATTACTTCTTTCCCCTTAGCAACAGCATGGCTAACAGGTTTAGCGGGTGTTGTGACAGCAGTAGTTTTAGACTTCTTGCAGGCAGGGAAGTCTTGAAGGCAGTTTAGATTGAAATCTACAGATGGTTCCTGTATTTCCGGTGCAGCGATCTTCATCACTACAAACGGGGCTTTCCCGAGGATGACCTCGAGATCTTCAAATCCGGCTCCAAATTTGATGGTAGGAGCGAGGTTACGGGCTTCATGGCTTGTTGGCAGGTTGCAAGAAAATGTCAGCGTTGGGTAGGCCATCGCAGCAGGCTTGAAACTAGAATGTTTTGGGGTTAGCTATATGGCTAAAAATCTCGTAATTTTTTAGTGCAAGCACTGAAAGTAGAGGTTGATCTGTAGACTGGGTGGGTTATAATTTATGGGTATTTTAAAATCTTGTTTAAGAAAAATCAAGAGTTGTAAAATTTAATTAATGTAAGAAAATTTCAAAGTGTGCGCAACAAAACATGATTTGGTTTAATTTGCAAAGTAGCAAATCAAATCTGAAAGGGAGATGTGAAGTATTTTAGGACCCAGTGCAGGACCCATTTAGTGGCAGACAATGCCTAGGTGGAACTGGGCTACCGACACTTCTATTGGGGGTCCAACCCCACATAAAAATTTAAAGAGTCCTTAATGGCCTTCTGAACCCCTCTGTTCAAAGATGGTTGAACAGCTAGTCCTGAAGTCAAAGGAGTTAATCGTACTTTCCCAAGACAGAAATGAGTAAGTATGCTACTGGAAGAAGGGAAATTTGGTCTAAGAGTGATATGGACACATTATCGATGTACAAAGATAATCTTTCTTGATTTGTATGGAGAGAAAAGCTTGTCCCCAGCGGAGTCGCCAGAAGCTGTCGGTGCTATTTTTGGTTGGTGGGAGTTGCCCGTAAGAAGCTGTCGGTTAACAAAATCAAAATCTCGTCGCCAACTTTGGAAGAACGTTTTAATTTACATATATATATATATATATATATATATATATATATATATATATATATATATATATATATATATATATATATATATATATATATATA
>JXCR01132873.1:22522-34811 GCA_002079205.1 Phalaenopsis hybrid cultivar
ATGCATGTCCATATGATTTTAAATGGATGGCAATCAAATAGTTCAAATCTCAAATTGGTAGAAATTGCATCCATTATATGAGTATATAAAATTAGTGTTAGAGGTTTATCAAAGAGAAGGGATGCTGGAAGTGTTACATGGAAACAAATTGTCAATAGGATTTGCAAAGAATAAGTTTTACACCAAATGTAGCATTTAATCTCATAAAGCCTACCTTAAGTACTTAGCTAATTGTTACAATACTAATTAATGAAGATGATGAATATTTAGAATGACAATCATAATGTTCCCATAGCATTATGATAAATAAGAAAGGAGTTCCCTTCCACAGCATTAATTGATATCTTCCCAGGGTACTTTATGATGCACAATGTCTAAATTTTGTAATATCATGTATTCTTACTGTTTTTTGCCTACTGTGTATTCCTGTACATCATTTCTAATATGTACAGGTACACACATTTGAATATCATCAAGCACAGAAAAGCATAAAATATTTACTATTGGATATTTTGCACTGAACAAACTGGAAACTGGGTATTCGGGTTTTGAACTGAGAGATTATTACTTCCCAAATTACATGGATGCATTCTCAAATCTCACATATGTTTGCATTTTGGGTAGGAAAAGGTATGCTGCCTTATTCATATAATTTGGAAGGTATGCGTTCCCTCTTTTATCTCCAGCTATCAAAGGTATGAAGAAGCATGTAGAGCCCTATTCCCTACATTCATGAAAGTATCCTGTTTCATGCATTATCATTGCAGTAACAAAGGAAAAAAAAGTAGAGAAAAAAATCATGAGCTTCACTGCTTCAGTATGATTTAGTAGCTTCTGATGATTGAACTCATGAGTCATGACTTATGAATCTCCACCCATATATTTCGGTGGAGAAGTTGGCATGCACCTATTATTACAGTGTAGATCTGCAATGCTTAATTTTTTATTTTGAATGAAAATATATTGTTTCAGAGGGACTCAAATGGAGAATTGAAGGGGTTTTGATACATGCACAAAAGAACACCATCCATGTCCAAATATTCTTTTATCATGTCTACTTTTGAATCCATTATTCAAGGGCCCTATCTACTATCTAGCTTCATTGGCTTTTATCACTTCATAGATAGCCACTTTGGTTAAAAGAAGCTTTTGAGGAAGGTGAGCGTGAGAGATTAAATCCTAGATTAATATGCAATGCTCTTTTATAAATTACCTGGAGAATTGAAGGGGGTTTGAATGCATGAATGGAAGTAATTCAGGGTTCTTTTTAGTATTAAGATTTATTGTTTCATAATAACAAGTTTTTTGGAAGAAGCAATGCTCTTTTATAAATGCATAAGAATTCAGTGGTACATTAGCTGGCTGAAGAATTCAATGGCTGTAGAAAAGTAGCTGGCTGAAAAATTCAGTGACTGTAAGTTATAATAATAAAGCTGAAGCAGTTAATGAAGGTTTAGGCTTGTTTATTCTATTGCAAATCTTTTACATTTACTGGGTTTCTGGTCGACACTTCTCTGGTATATACTCTCTTTTATTAACATACATGAAAGGTTAAATCCTGGATAGCTATTTGGGTGTCATGCATGCTGCCTCATAAGGGCATCAAACATTAAAAACCTGATTTCTATCAGCCATGTAAGGCTGTTATACACTTTATATCTTCAGTTATGTTGGTCCATCCTCTTGAGCTGGAATGTGAGAGCTGTCCTTACCTATATGCTGACGGGTGGAGGATTTATTTGGTGCAACCTTACAAGAAGTGGCTGTGTTTGATTGCTTTCATTTGATTGCTTTGATTATTTAAAGCTTTCATTTGATTGCATTAACTGTGCTGGCTCTGTTTCTAGTGTATAAACTTATTAAGGTTGATTAGTTTTATTTATATAATATATTTGGGTGCAATATTAATGCCTATAATTGTGGTACACTTTATATTCTTCAGTTATGTTGGTCCACCCTCTTGAGCTGGAATGTGAGAGCTGTCCTTACCTATATGCTGACGGGTGGAGGATTTATTTGGTACAACCTTACAGGAAGTGGCTGTGTTTGATTGCTTTGATTATTTAAAACTTTCATTTGATTACTTTAACTGTGCTGGCTCTGTTTCTAGTGGATAAACTTATTAAGGTTGATTAGTTTTATTTTTGTAATCTATTTGGGTGCAATATTAATGCCTATAATTGTGGTACACTTTATACTCTTCAGTTATGTTGGTCCATCCTCTTAAGCTGGAATGTGAGAGCTGTCCTTACCTACATGCTGACGGGTGGAGGATTTATTTGGTTGAACCTTACAGGAAGAGCTGTATTTGATTTCTTTTATTTGATTGCTTTGATTGCTTTTATTTGGTGCAACCTTACAGGATTTATTTGGCGCATCATCAAACGAGCTAAAGCATATAATTTCCAATCCACCTGAAGGATGCAAAAAACTTATTATTCTGGTATACATGATGCTTAAGCTGTTATGCACCCTAGGATTTGGGTAATAAAGCTGATGTTTTTAGATTAAATGTTTAAATACATATGTTCCTTATTTTACCTTCAGGTGTTGGCGTGTTGCAAGTTATCACTGAAGAATCAACAGCTGATGCTGAGCTAATTACGACTGTTAAGCATCTGTATGAAACAAGAATGAATGTTATTTCTGTTGAATTCAATTGACTCGTACTTCTCATAACATACTTGTATATGTATTAGACAATTACATTTGTCTGAAGCTGAAGTTGATTTGTTCATTTTCTTACAGATAGAGCTTTTGGGAAAGCATGGATTCATGGTTGAGGTCCATGAATTAATCTAGAGGATGACATTTGAGCCTTCCATCCCAATGTGGAGTAGAATTTATTATAGCTGTAATAATTACTAAACATGATGTGTATAGAAAATTGAGAGAAGTGAATGCATGCTGAATTTACAATTTGAAATTTGATTTCAATTTCACTGAGCTCTGAGAATTGAATTGAATTTATAATTTGAATTTTGAATATTATCTTTTTATGTAAGATATTATTTGTTTGACTAATGATGAAGAGATGTTTTTGTTGAAGTTTTTTATTTATTGTTTTTGGTAATTTGAGAATTAATTAATAATTTCTTATATATTTTATTTAGAGTTATTTCAATTTATAAAAGTTAAAATGGTGGCATTTTTGATGTGGTATGAGAATTAATATTTAAATTTGTCTATTTAACAATTCAAAAAATATAAAAAATTTGAAAATTTTTGAACGTTTCGAATAATTCGAACATTTCAAACATTTCAAACATATTCGAACGATTCGAACGATTCGAACAAATTCAAACAAATCGAACCGAACATGAACAGATCTTTCACGAACAATTTCGAACACGAGCCTATTTCAAACAAACTTTATTTCAAACAAACCGAACACGAACACGAGCACTGTTCGTTCGTGTTTGGTTCGTTTACACCCCTACAATATGCAGAACTTCAAGTTGAGGAAAGAGGAGTGTAGAATTTATAATGGTGAGGTTCCTTTTCTAATTTTCTAAGAATAGTCAATAGGAAAGTCCTGTGGCTAGACCTTAGGCTACTAAAGAGGAAAAACTAAACCTCAACAAAAAGTGAGGTCAACACTTCACCTGAAGACTAGCTCTCGTTTCAGTTTTTAAACACTAAGACTGAATTGAAGATTTTAGTTTGTCACCCTAAAGGTTCTCAAATTCTACACCCAACAAAGAATATTTCCCTATTTATTTGCACTTCATTCCATAAATGATGTTCTCCTTCATGGAATCAAATGTTATACTTACTCTATTGTAGAACTTATACTCCATTTTTTCGGATCATATGTTTCACAACACATTTTAACAATTCAATTGGCAAAATTAAAAAGTAAATTAAGTTCATAGTTGAAAAATCACCACAATTTATTTTACAATTTAATATTGGCACATTCATATTATCTCTTTATTTCACCATATCTCAGAGTATGGAGAAAGATAGAGGGAACTATTAAGACTTAATGAGAAATAAAAAACAAAACACAAATTTCATATATAAAAAAAGTTCATACAACACTGATAAACAAACAATACTTATCTGAAAACTCTTTCTCAAAGAAAATCTTTCGTAGCCTTTCCTTAGAAATGCACGAAGAAGATATCTCTCACTTCTCTCCTTCTCCAACACTTTTACAGAAAGTTTCACAATAAATCTCACCAAAAAAACTCTAAACTATGAAAACAAAAACACTAATTGACTCCAATAAGGAAGTGGAATGGAATGATGTGGTGCAGAAAATGAAAGTAGAGGAGTTAAAAACATAGAGGAGTGTTTTTTCTGATGAAATTCGGCCCCAAATAGAGCCCAAGTTTGGTTCTCCAAGAGGTGCCTCGAAAAACTCTTCAAAAAATTATCTAAATACATCAAACCTTCTAAAAATGGGGTCTGCATCGCCTTTGGTGTCATCAACGCAGGTCTGGCATCGTTGATGCTGAGTAGAAAAACTCAGCGTTAATTTGTTCTACACTGTCGGCACTGCTCTCAGCGCTGCCTGCGCTGAGCATTTCCTTAAAAACGTCATTTTGACTCCAAATTTCATCCTTTTTTGCTTTCTTTTTTGCTTTAAGCCCTAAAAATCAACAACTTGCAAGAAAACAACAAAATACCTTCTATTAAAGTGCAATATCATCAAAAATAGGTATAAAACATGGGTTTAAAAATGCATATATTTTTTGTGTATCAAAAATCCCCCAAGCTTACATGTTACTTGTCCTCAAGTAACTCCTCTACTACATAAAAAAATGACTTATGATAAAGACCTTAACTTTTAGACTTCCATATTTTAGTTTTCCAAATATAATATTATAACTTAAGAAAAATTCAAAACAACTCCAATTAATACTAAAGGTGTAAAGATATTCAATAATTAAGTCTAAGGTTTCTGATCCTCTATTTCTTTCAAGAAAAATTGTAATTTGTTATATTAAAGTCACTTAGCAAATTCATATGAAAAATAACTTCATAAAACTTTATTAATAATTAAGTTAACATTCAAATAAAAAGTTTAGAAAATGTGTTCAAGTCTTTTTCCTTAAGCTTATTCAAGTGAAGCCAATTTTTAATTTGACATCTCCTCAAGGTTCTCCCCATATATTTTTATATTTTTTTTTTCTTTTTTTTCTTTTCAGGATCATTTTTAATCCTCTTTTTATTTTATTTCTTTTTTGTTCTTCTCATTTTTTTTATATGTCCGGATTATTATATCTAGATAGCCTTTAATGATTTTGAACTTCATTATCTTCTTCTTAAAGTCAAAAACTTTTTACATTGTTGACCTCACTTTTGGTTGAGGTTTAGTTTTCTGCTTTAGTAGCATAAGGTCTAGCCACAGGACTTTCCTATTGACTATTCTTAGAAAACTAGAAAAGGAACCCTCACCATTAGAAATTTCAAACTCTTCTCTACTCAATTTGAAATTCCACATAGGGTCCCAACCTCCGCACTTATTGGGTGAGGTCATTATGGGGAAACTCAAGATGAGTCACCCTTAGGATTACTGGACCTTAGGGTTGACCCTGGGTGTTGGTCTAGGGCTTAGGGTACATAGTTGCACTCACAATCACTCACAATCCTAAACTTAAACTTCTATGCTCTGATCCCTTGATACTTTTGGGAGACTCATGTAGGTGGTACCCTAAACCCACTAGCCTAGGCTAGGGTTTAGCTAAGACCACTACATAGAGGACCCAAAATGGAGTTTTCATTGGACCATGGCTTATTGATGGTGGCTGGCACTCCAACTCTACCAAGATACCCAACCTAGCATTTTGACCCTAAACTCCCCCAAATTACCTAGATACCCTTGGGACCCTAAATTTGGCCAAAATTACCAAATTTAACCAAAATATCCAAGTTGGTTCAAAAATCATTTCAAACACCTTGAAACACCCCAAATCACCAAAATTTGCCAAATTACCAAAATACCCTTCCTTAGCCCAAAATTCCAAAAATTCCAAAATAAATCCAAAAAATTCCCAAAACCTCCCAAATATTCCCAATTTCATTTTACTCAACTACCACATGATCTAATTTGTCCAATTTGACCATCTTTGACCAAAACCCCCAAATTGTCTTTTAAAGACCCATTTTTTTCTCAAATCTACCTCAAATGCCTATCAATTTGATCCAAATCTCCCCCGATTTCAATCTCAAACTGAAATTCGACCTCAATGTGACCAAAATAGACAAAATTTAAGCCCAATCAGTCCATGGTTTGAACTTAATTTTGATTTAGATCAAAACCCCAATTTTGACCTCACGACTTGGTTCCACCAAATTAAACTCATGGCCTACTCAACTTGCCACAATTTGTGTTGAAAACACCTTCATAATATTCCCATACATCAAAATTGACCTTCAATTAGCCTTGGTGAGGCCTTAATTTCATTTGATTTCAACCTAAGTCTAAAAAGCCCCAAAATTTGCCCCAAATTGGCCTTGTCTCAAAATCTCACCAAATTGATGGCCTTAACCCCAAAATTTCCACTCAATTCCTTCATGAAAAATCTTCAAAACATCTCCCTTGATCATTTGGACCATTCAATGTGGACTTAGACCAAGGCTAGCCCAACCTAGACCCAAGTCTAGCCCAACATGCCCAAATTGACCAAATTTAAAAAATCCTCAATATTGACCCTCCAATTGAACTCAAAATCATTTTAATTCTTCATCAAAAGTCTTCATAACAATCATCTACACAATGTTGATCAATCAATTAGGCCAATTGACATGGCTAGCCTAGCCTAAACCCAAGCTTTGCTCACTTGAACCCACATTGAACACATGCACTAAAGATGACCTAACTACCCCAAAGCCACCAAATTAATGACTCCACAACCATTAGTTGGGCCCTAGTGGCTAGCCTAAACCTCTTAAAACCACTTAAACTAAGCCATGGACCAAAGTTCTCGTAAATTAAGGGATTTCATTCAATATTTGCTTAAGGTTAGGATATTTTTGCCAAAACAAAGCCTAAACACATTAAATTGCTGTGACATATTCCCCTGAGGTCCTTGACCTCTCTGGCCACCTCCCCTGAGTGGCCAGCCAGCTTAGTGACCAGAAAATGGCCAAACTGAGAGCCAACCCTATGGGATTAAACCCAATTCGAACCTAGAGGCCACCTCATCCAAATTAAATGTTGGAGCCTCTCTGCCCTCCACCTAGGCAGCACATTTCACCCCCCCCCCCCCCCCCCCACAATTGGCCATGGCAGCAAGCCTAAGGCCATTTTTATAAAATGCTCCCCTCCAAGGCCATGGAGGGAGAGCTAAAAATTCCNATTTCCTCTGAGAGACTTCCCCAAATTGATCTAAAATCCTCTTTGAGACCTCCTCAGTGCAATCCAACCACAAAATTGCCCTGAATCCCCTTGTCGGATCCCAATTTTGAGCTCGAATCTCTGCCTAAAATTATGACAGAGCTCTCCACACTTCTACACTCCACAAAAATCAAATTAAACTCACCCACACCTTCATCACAGTGAAAGAAGGAGAAGCCCGATCAAATTCCCCTTCCATAGAGACCCTAACATAGCTCTAGACCAACACTTGAAATCGAGCTTGGCCAAATTCATACTTAGACCTTACACCACGGCCAGAGGCTTAATCTCTAGCCTCCTAGACCCCAACGAAAGTGCCGAGCATCTCTGATCGAAGCTTCTCTTCTTAGAGCCAAGGTATTGAACCTCTCCTCCTCCCGAGCCTATTTTAATTCTCCATTTTATTAGGCTTAATTTAATTACATGATTATCATATGAATATGTTCATTTCACTTAGACGAGTCCATAGGATCAAACCCGAAGTGATTTGGTTGAGTCTAGGCCGAGATCTTGGGTTTTAATGTGGACGGTCACGAGATCACTCTATCGGGGACGATGACGAGGAGCCGTCCGATCGCACACGTATCGAATGGATGGAGGAGATTGAGCTAAACAACACATCCTTACATGAACAGCGGGCCGAGTCAGCAGCTACGTGGATGGCGACATCCAACTACAGCGTGCCACACACGCCTTCGGAGTTGCCGAGGATACAGTCAGCGCCACACATTTAAATAGATAAATAGGGAATTTAAAATATTAGAAAATGATCCCTAACTTTAAAAATTCATATCTTGGTGTAGAAAAATCAAAAAAATAAAATAAAAATACCCTCTTGCTAATTGAACAGAGGAGAACAATGTGGAAAGAATTTGAAGGCCGTTTGAAGCATGTTTTATTTTTAATTAATTAAACACTAATTTGAATTTTTTTGATTCTCCATGCATGTAGGAATATCACCATGGCTTGAAATTTTAGCATATTGTTGCCTCTCTCTTAGGAAACATCCTATGATTTTTCCAAAGTCAGTGAAAGTCCCTAGACAAAGATCTATATTTTTCAAGTTTATGTTTATTATTTGCATAAATTAATCTTGATAATTAGCATGTTGATTAGAAAATTTCAAGAAAATTTTGGAAGGTTCACTATGATCAAATGATCCTTTGGAAATAATTTCATGAGTTAAGTCATAAAGAATACACTTAATCTTCACCAACCCTAAAACACAAAAAAAAATAATTTTGGGTAACATAAACATCTAAATAACTTAATTTTTAATCTCCACTAAAATTTGAAGTCTAGGGAATTCTCCATAAAAATTTTAAAACATTTGGAGTTCATTTAATATCTCAAATTGATTTTTCAAGTTAATTAACATTTTTGGTACTAAAATAATATTTAATAATTAAAATATAACTTGAAAAATTATAAAACTTAGTTTTTGGAGTTCTCTGTGTTCACGGGTAATTTCTAAAAATAAAATGATATTTAAATTAAAAACTTGATTTTTAGCCTATTTTTAAATATTTAAATAATTAAAAATCCATAAAAATCACAAGAATAATAAAATTCATAAAAATGTTCTAAATTGCTTCCTAAGTACTTAGGAACAATTGAGATATTTTTCCTGATTTTCTAAATAAAGATGTTGAATTTTGAAGCTTAAAATAATTTTAAAGGCTAAAAATGGATTTTTACTTAAATAATTCTAATAATTCACAGAAAATTTATAAAAATGTGAAATTTATTTCTCTCAATCCCTTGACAGCAGAGAGATTTAATAAAAATATAAAAATTAATTTTTCACATTTAAAATACTTTCTAAATTAATAAACACCCCAGAATTTTAAATAATTCTTAAAATTCAAATAAAATTTAAAAAAATCATGAAATTTGGTCCAAAGGCTTCCCTAGTCTAAACCTACCTCCAGTAAAAATTTCAAGGGATTCAGATTTACCTTGGTCAAGTTAGGAATTCTCATTAAAAAATCCTATTTTTTGCATTAAAAATAATTATATAGATAAATTAAATTTTGAAAAATCACACTTTCTCCTCTAATGTCTCCATTGACCCATGAGTGAGGTAAGGTAAAAATTCTAAAGTCATTTGAATTAAATTTGATGAATTATGAAGTGATAGGGCCTTAGGAGCAAATGTGTAATTTTGGAAATTTAGCCTTAATTAATATTTAGGTCTAATTTCAGAAAGAGAAATGGGAAATCTCTAATTCTAATTAACATATTTGGATGTTTGAAACACAAGGGGTTAACTGATAGAACCAATCTCACTTGTCCTTATTAAAAAGGATAAATTTGTCATTTCCTTAAACTAAATAAATTTGGGAGTCTAGCTAATTAAATGATCCTAGATTTAGGGGTACTGTTTTGGGTGTTAATAACTCACTAATTTAATACCCCTATTTGATGAACAACAAAAAACAAAAACATGAACCATCACCATCACTTATAAGTCAACTTCATTTGCAATGACTATGACACTCACCAAAATCTTAAGGGCGTAGTAGCGACTTAGGCTAAATCAAGTTTCATTTAAATAAGAATTAGAAAAGTAAACATCTTTAAAATATCTTTTAAATGCTATAAGCCCAAGTCAAAATTTGGCTAAGCCTCTTAAACTTGTCTCTTTAAGGGTCTTCACCCATATGATTCTTAAATTAAATTACAAATGATAATTACCCTATTCTTAGGGATAATTGAGACATCAATGCTCACTGAGCATTAATGGTATTTACAAGATGAATTATTAAGCAAAATAATACGTTTAAAAGTACTCGGGATTTTCCACCAGGCAGCGAGAGAGTAGCACGAACCTGCTTCTTTCTCTAGATCTGTTGGATACCTCGGAGATCAATTAAACTTAATATGTTTTGCTTGAAAAAATCATCCTCAATTAAACTCCTAAGGACCCACCAAGATATGACTTAGGGTTAGGTAGGTTGCCAAAATTTTACTTCCTTGTTTCATATAAACTGGCTTAACATCCATTTTGAGTTTCAGGTGGTGGAACGAGAAGACTCGCCAGGTATGCTTTTACAGTTTTCAGCGTTGTCTTTCTTGTACTTTTATGCTATACTTTTATGCTTACACAAATTTGGATTCTAAACAATGATGTCACCCTGCATGAAAACTAAAACTATCAGGATAGCTATAAAACCAAAACCAAAACTAAAACTAAAATCAACTAAAAAAAATTCACCGCCATAACTTTCAAAATATAAAACAGCTCAAAAATTTAATCACAAACATCACACAAAACTATATTTGCAACTAAATTAAGATATCTCTATCAGATGATCGAGAATTCCTTGGAGGAGATAACCTATGGTTGCTAATGAGACTTCCTATGGTCTAAATGAAATTATGAAACTCATTAAGTTGAGTTTAGTAAATTCATATGGACTAAGTGAATCTAATAGAAAATAGTGGCGTCAGAATGAGGGAACCGTAGGATCCTAACCAGTGTCGCTCTAATCAACTTTAAGATGCCCCTATAAAATTTAAAGAACTTTAACCATAGGGTCACCTGATTTGACATCATAACTTGGCACGCTAGAAAACTCAAACACGTCGCAGCAATGAGCTTGGAGCTAGCATGGTGGGCAGCACGACCATCTTCAACAGCAAAACCTGTCTTCAGGCAAGAGCTTGGAGCTAGCTTGGTGGGCAGCACGACCATCTTCAACAGCAAAACCTGTCTTCCATTGTGGCAAGCAGCTTGGAGCTAGCTTGGTGGGCAGCACGACCATCTTCAACAGCAAAACCTATCTTCACCAGTCTCCTTCCTTAGACTTAAACAACTAAGTCATAGGACTTCAAGGTTGCTTGCTTATGCAACGTATTCCTTAGACTTAAACAACAAAGCCATAGGACTTCGAGTTTGCTTG
This sequence comes from Phalaenopsis hybrid cultivar, assembly GCA_002079205.1. Taxonomy (NCBI): domain Eukaryota; kingdom Viridiplantae; phylum Streptophyta; class Magnoliopsida; order Asparagales; family Orchidaceae; genus Phalaenopsis; species Phalaenopsis hybrid cultivar. The sequence continues at coordinate 33,776 of JXCR01132873.1, forward strand.
CTTATGCAACATAAATCCTAGACTTAAACAACAAAGCCATAGGACTTTGAGGTCGCTTGCTTATGCAACTTAAATCCTCACCTTACTTAAACAACAAAGTCATAGGACTTCGAGGTTGCTTGCTTATGCAACGTAAATCCTCACCCTTTAAAGTCATCTTCAACAGCAAAACCTGTCTTCCCCAGCTAAACCAATCTTCCTTCCTTAGACTTAAACTAAAGACATATGACTTTGAGGTTGCTTATTTATGCAACATAAATCCTCACCTTATCTTTAGGTCTCTGTATAGCCCTGCTATACAATATAATCCTTAACTCGTCTTAGGATTCTGAGGTTGTCGTTTGTCGCGACCTAAATTCTCATATCTTTTAGGCTATTTGTGTGATCATTTCACACGAATGTAAGCCCTAACTGATAAAATTGACAGGATGAAACACCTAAATATTTCTCCTCAAAATTGAAGCCAAAAGTTAGGATAGCTTCGGAAGTCACCGAGGTTCTCCTCTGGATCCATGACATCATCTAGTTCTTCCTCCTTTGGACTCTATAATAAAATGTTCCAAATTTTAACTTATCCTCTTTCACACCTCTACGTCCGATCTCATTGAAAAGTCCTACCCTTTGAAACTCCTTGAAGATAATATTTCCTAATTTTTTTCGAGAGTTTTTTTAGGTGACTTTGATCATTTAAGCTGTAATTAACTATAGGGGCTTGCCCTTATAGGAAGCATGTCCAAACCCAACTTAATATAAACTCTATTTAATCTTTTATATTAAATAGAGGAACTTGTCGGCAAATACAAAGGTTTTGCAGACCAATTTCTTTATATTAAATAAGGGAACTTGTTGACAAATACAAATATTTTGCAGACCAAACGGAAGTCATATATTCCTTAGTTTATTTGATTGAGCCTCATCCTCAAGTCTTGTGTTTATCCTTCGGGATAGATACAAGATTTGAGGTACAGTGCTCTTTCATTTAAACTATTAAAAATATGAGGTCAGTTTTATTTCATATTTTTCTAAAACTCTATAT
>JXCR01132873.1:34908-50764 GCA_002079205.1 Phalaenopsis hybrid cultivar
TAAACGTCCTTCCGAAGCGGGCGACGAGATTTCAATTCCGGTGACCGACAACTTCTTACGGGCAACTCCTCCAATCAAAAATAGCGTCAACAGCTTCTGACAACTCTGCTGGGGACAAGCTTTTCTCTCCATACAAATCATGAAATATTATCTTCAAACATCAGTAATGTGTCCATGTTTCTCTTGGACCAAATTGCCCTTCTTCCGTTGGCATACTTTACCAATTTTTGTCTTGGTAAAGTACGGCTAACTCCTTGGACTTCAGGACTATCCGTTCAACCATCTTTGAATAGAGGGGTTCAGAAGACCATTAAGGACTCTTTAAATTTTCATGTGGGGTAGGATATCCAATAGGTGTGTCGGTGGACTAATTTCACCTAGGCATTGTCTGCCACTAAATGGGTCCCACACTAGGTCCTAAAATACTTCACATCTCCCTTCCAAATTTGATTTGTCATTCTACAAATTAAACCAAATCATGTTGTGATGTGCGCACTTTAAAATTTTCTTATATTAATTAAATTTTCCATCTCTTGATTTTTCTTAAACAAAATTTTAAAATATCCATAAATTAAGACCCGCCCGGTCTACAGATCAACCTCGACTTTCAATGCTTACACTAAAAATTATGAGGTTTTGGCCATATAGCTAACCCCAAAACTTTCTATTTTAAAGTCTACTGCAATGGCCTACCCAACGCTGACCTTTTCCTACAACCTGCCAATGAGCCAAGAAGCCAGTAACCTCACTCCTACCATCAAATTTGGAGCCGGATTTGAAGATCTCAAGGTCATCCTTGGGAAAGCCTCATTTGTATTGATGAAGATTGCCGCTCCATAAATACAGGAACCATCTGTAGAATTCATCCTGAACCGCCTTCAAGACTTCCCTGCCTACAAGAAGGCCAAAACTACTGCCGTCACGACACCCGCCAAACCTGCTATCCCCACTGCTGCTAAGGGTAAAGAAGTAATGATTATTGAGGATCTGACTGAGGGATTAACTATCCCACCACCCATGTTTGAAATCAAATCAAGCTCAAGGACTGTACCACTGACCCGAACCCAAAAAAAGGAACCGTAACAGAAGGGCTTGGAGGGCCATCAAAGCCCAGGCTTTTGAGAAGACACCCATTGAGGAGGAGCCTCATCAAGATGAAGAAGGATTACCAGAAATTTATCCACTCCTACGAGGGAGTAGATTCCATCCTCTAACGGATACTGATGGATACGAGAGTATCCAAAAAATTGCCGCCGCAGTACCACCATTTCATGGACATGGTGAGGAGAGAAAGAAGTTCACTCTTATCACCCGAGTTAGTGCAGTTTTCAAAAGGTTAGCTGCCAAAAAAGGATGTTCAGTTAGCGAGTTACTTAAACAAGTGGGACGTGCAATTTTACCTCGCATGAAGAAGGAAATTTTTAAGGGCGTCAAGTCCGTCAGCCAGTCTCACAAGACAACTGGAGTGCCACCTACTCGCATCCACGTTTGGTTCCGTTTAGGGAATAAAGTTGATACCCAATGATTACTACTAATTATACCGCCACCAGAACTACAAGCCATCGACCGGTTAAGTCGAGACTGAGTTCAAAAATTTTACCCGTCACCCATTATGGAGATATTTCTACAATCCCAAAGGCAAAGAAAATACCTGACACTGTAGCCGATTTACACAACGGGGAGCATACTTTCTCTCGACAAACTGATGTTTCTACTAAGACACTCCCTTCTGAGACATCATCGTGAAAAAAGAAAAAGATAGGGGTACCCAAGGTTGCTGCACCGATACAATCAGGTAAGCCTGCGGGACAAGAACATGGAATGAAGCTAGGGTATGAAATATCTGCCATCGTCGCAACAATCGTCAGCGAGATGGAGGAACAAGTAGAGGATGTCTAGCAGGGTCCTCTAGATCTTAAGATGATTCAAGAATCAATAATTGAAGAAAAAGTTGAAAAGCTCAGAGTCAAAATTTCTGAGTTGGCTTGGGAACACGGAGTTTACATCGATGATGATGATGAAGATTTTGACTATAATGATTACTTGGAGGAAGATTTCTTGGAAGTCCATGTAATTGAAACCAGAGCTGCCACATCTACGCACGAGGCTCAACCTCTCACCAAAGAGAACACCATAGATGAGTTGCGTAGGTTTATCCTTCCAAGGGATGAACAAGTTAGCCTACTGGAGAAAAGAATAGAAGAAATGGTTGTAGCCATGACCACCGTGGCCACCATTTAGGGGCAATTACAAGCGCCGCAATTGGCTTCTCCAGAAATCAATCAGCTGGAGATCATACACATCACAGATGAAAGAAGAGAGGATGCTTCAGTAAATAGAGAAGAGCAACATAGAAAGGATTCTCCATCAGGTGCTATACCAGAAAAGAAATTCAAGTAAATGGTTGAACAAGTGCGGGATGCCTTAACCCAATCTAAGGGTGGTGCATTAATTTTAAAGGGTAGACCTTACCCAAAAAAATTCCATGTCAAGCCTTTCCCTAAGGATTTTGTGGCCCCAAACTTCAAGATATTTGATGGGACTGGGAATCCCATACAACATATAGCACATTTCTGAGCTAGTTGTGACAACACGAGGAATAGTGAAGATCTACTCTTCTAGCGGTTCGTCAGTAGCTTGTAAGGAATTGCTTTTGACTGTAATGCTGACTTGTTTAACGGGTCAGTTAAAATATTTTTCGAGTTGGAAAAGTTATTTGTGAAAAGATTCGCTAGAGCGCAACATCATGTGTCTATTGGAGAGCTCATGATGAAAAAACAAAAGCCTAGCAAAACTTTGGTGGATTATATTTTGAGGTGGAGAAACCTTAGCATGAAATGTGAACCTCAACTACAGAAACATCATGCGATTGAGATTCTACTCAAGAGCATACATGGGCCAGTAGCTTTCATGCTCAAGGGACGCATCATCAAATCCTTCGAGAAGCTACTCAGTAAAGCCAGTAGTCTTCAAGAAGAAATCAAGCACATAAAGCCATACAAAATGGCTAAGGTGACCAGAGTGTTCGAAAAGAAATCATGAGTAGTAGCGACCATTAACAAAGGAAAGCAGCCGATGAAGATATATGCAAAAGATCCTCGCCAGTCTTCGTCATAGTATGCTCAGAAACAGAGTAGTCAATCCAACCAGTGACCACCTCAAGAAGTATCACCTCGAACAGGGGATAAGAAAATGTCCCTATTAGAACAACGTAAAATGGTGTATTCTTTCAAAGATGAATCTATACCTAAAATATTCAGAAGTCTAATGAAGAGGCCGGAATTCAGACTACCAGATCCGAAGAAGCCCGAAGAGGTGGGTAGGAAAATAGAACCAAATTATTATCCATACCACTAGTTGCTCGGACACACTATTGATGGATGCTTTATCATTAAGGACTGGCTCGAGAGGAACCTTAAAGAAAGGAACATAACAATCCCAAAAAAATATTTATGAGAACCTGAAAAGGTTCCATAATTATGATTTCGGCCAAGCCAATCTCCCCAATTAATCCGTATACTGGAATAGATGGATGGAGTACAACTTGGGATGAACTCAAAAGGGTCCTCGATCAAATACAGGATTTTTCAAAACAATCTTCTGCATATACCAAAGAAGAAGGATGGAATGAGGTCTGGAGCAGATCATCCAAGAAAATACTGAACAAGTTCCAGTCTGCATCAAGACAAGCCTCCATTCAGAGTCCGCAGCATACCAAGCCCGAGATGAAGGTTTCGCCAGGAGATTTGTCATCTTCAAGGATAAATAAGAATAAGAAAAACATCACTACAAAGATTGATAGCACAGGGGGGTATGATAGGGGCCGCCTCTATCAGATTAGTTGTCTCAAATTCGGGGAAGAAAATCCTCAACCTCGTGACTTTGTATGATTATCTTTTTGTCCCTCTGGGGTCTTATAAATATAATGATTGTGATTTTGGCTACGTTTTAGCTATTTCTAGTGATTACGTAATTAATTATGACCAATCTAACTTCAATCTTGATCCCTAAAATGATCCTCAATTCATACTCGAGTCTAATGAACTTATTGTCAAGTCCAAAGAAGACATCATTGACACCGCTTACGACAACACCGGGAGCGAGGAGCCAATTCTCGAGCACCACGGTACACCACTTAACATCAACCTAGATCTTTTTAATAAAGAGGAGACTCCAGAAGATTCAACAATGATAGCTCAAGAAGAATAATTCACGAAAGTTAACTTAAGGAGCGGAAAAGTGTTACCACCAAGAACAGCTCCAACTGATAAAGGAAAGTAGATAATGATCCGAGAAGAGATACTTCCACCTCCACCAGTGGAAGAACTACATAATCAAGATAAAATTGGAGGATCATACAAAGTAGATTACAACGTGCTAGCTCACCTTAGGAAGTTGCCGACCCAATTGAGCATCTATGACATTCTGATCCTGTCACAAGAGATGAGAGAGTCTCTGGTTACAACATTGCTTGACCTAGAGATTTGCTTAGCTCAGTTAACCAGCACATCCTCAGATGAAGTTTGTTCATTAAAAGAACAGCCTGGGTTAACCTTCACAGATGAAAACTTTCTGCTCGGTACCGCCGACCACAACCGTCCACTCTACATCTCCGTCAACATTGGTAGATTTGTGTTGTCCAGAGTTTTAGTAGATCCTAGAGCATCTCTTAACTTGATAAGCCTACAAACATTAGCCTATTTGGATATTGAAGTTCAAGAGCTTAAGGATGAAAAATCGATGTTAAGAGGATTCAACCAAAAGGGAGAAAGAGTCATTGGATCAATTACATTACTTATGAAGGTTGGAGAACTCATGACAACCGCTAAATTTCATATCTGACGCCGAGACCTCTTTTAACGCTCTATTGGGTCGACAATGGATTCATGAGCACAATATGGTTCCAGCCGAGACCTCTTTTAATGCTCTACTGGGTCGACCATGGATTCATGAGCACAACATGGTTCCATCATCCTTACACCAATGCATCAAGTACCGCAAAGATGGTTAAGAAAATTGCATCAAAGGAGACTTACAACCATTTTCAGTGCATGAAGTTCGTATCCATGAAAATGCTGCCTAGTACGCGCCTCCAAAGAAAACTATCTTCTCTCGTGAAATTGTCACAAATAAAAATGAAGATTCATAAAAATCACAAAGAGGAAGTTATTCAACTCTGCTTCAAAGATCTTCCACCACTCCCTTACAACGAGTTGGTGGAGGCTATTTTAGTTCGTGCACCCGAGGTTGAGGCCGGGGACGTGGACGAGGAAGAATCAACTTAATCGTTGAACAGACTATGCCAACTATCAACATTGGTAATGAAGAAAATTTCGAAGATGAAATAATGATAACAAAACAGAAGAAACCTCAGTACGAGATATCCTTAGAAGATACAGAAGAGAATGAATATGAAACATGTATGATCGGATAAACCACTATACCCTTACTCTGATTCTCCCTTAAACGGTCGAGAGTTTAGAGGTCAAGGATGTCCGTAGTATTGGTTAAAAGCCGATCAAATTTTACCGTGCTTTTACCTCTACTGATCTTGAAAAACATGTAAATTTAAATGATGATCCTAATGAATTAATGGAATTGCCTTTTGGTTACTTTTCGCCTTGTGTTCAAAAGTTAATTCAACAGGTACACTTACCAAAACAAATGCCAAAAGATAAATTTCAACTTTTTGAAAACCTATGGAATGGTATAGGGAAACTTACTAAAAAATTACCAAAAGATAAATTTCAACTTTTTGAAAAATTATGGAATGTTAAAAGTCAAACTCTTAACTCAAAAGAGGGTCTCAGATTTGGTACAGTAGGACCAGTCGATGATTGTGAATTTCGCATGGTTGTTACTAGTGAGTCAGAAGAGGATTGCCTCAATATAGAGGATGACTCTATTGATCAACTAATAGAAGATGCTCTGCCAGAATTTGAGAAGGAAATTAAATCTACCATTGATGAATTGAAAGAGGTTAACCTCGGGACTGAAGAACAACCCCGACCGACATTTATAAGTTCTATACTCAATGCTGAAGAGTTTTCAGAATTGATCAAACTATTAACAGAATTCAAAGATTGCTTCGCATGGAGCTAGGGTGAAATGACAAGACTGTCAGCAGAGGTTGCAGTTCATAAACTCGGGGTGGACAAGAATTTAACCCCAGTAAAACAAGCTCCCAGGAGAATGAACCTCAAAATAGAACAACAAGTCATCGCCGAGGTGAAGAAATTAATAGACACCAACTTTGTAAAAGAAGAACAATACCCCATGTGGTTAGCTAACATTGTACCTATTAAGAAGAAAAATGGACATATCCATCTTTGTGTAGACTTTAGAGATTTGAACAAAGCATGTCCAAAGGATGAGTTTCCACTACTAATTCCAGCAATGATGGTGGATATCTCTTCAACACACGAAATTTTCATCTTTATGGGCGGATCATTGGGATACAACCAAATCAAAATGGCTCCCAAGGATGCAGCACTAACAGCCTTCAAAACATTGATTGGAATTTTCTGCTACAAAGTGTTTCCATTTAGCCTAAAGAATGCCGGAGCAACATATCAATGCAAAATGACGAAGATTTTTTATGACCTCGTCCATAACCAAGTAGAATGCTACGTGGATGATTTGGTCATCAAAAGTAAACAAAAAATAGACCATTTGTATAATTTGAGGATAGTGTTCGAATGGTTACGACGATATGACCTTAAAATGAATCCCTTAAAGTGTGCATTTGGCATTACTTCTGGGAAATTTCTAAGATTCTTTGTCCGTCATCAGGGAATCGAGATCGACCCGGAGAAGATTAAAGCTATCTTGGAAATGCCTCTTCCTAAAACTTTAAAGCAGCTATGTTTCTTCTAAGGGAAGTTGGCATACTGAGACGCTTTAGTTCTAATCTCTTAGGTAAATGTCAGCCTTTCTCGGCATTAATTAAAAAGTATGTCAAATTCGTTTGGGAAGAGAAATGGCAACGGGCCTTTGAGGATGTTAAATAATATCTAATAACACCTCCTGTTTTGGCAGCCCCTATTCCAAGAAAACTGTTGATACTTTATACCGCAGTCTTAGACGACTCTCTTGAAGCCCTCTTAGCCCAAGTCAATGATGAGGGTAAACAAAATGCACTCTACTACTTGAGTCGTCGCCTAATACCGACGGAAGTAGCGTATCCATCTATTGAGAAGCATTGTCTAGCCTTGATTTTCACCGCTTAAAAGCTTAGACATTACGTGCTTTCTCATAAGATTACCCTAATCTCTAAAGTTAATCCGTTGCGATATCTGATGACCCGACCAACACTCCTGGACGTTTAGCAAGATGGTCAATAATCTTGTTGCAATTTGATTTAACGTTTGTTCCCCTCCATGCTATCAAGGGACAGATACTAGCAGACTTTCTCGATGCACACCCACTGCTTGTTGGGTCCTCTCTCAACGATGAGTTACCAAACGAGAAAATACTACAAATGGAATTCTCTGGTGTGCAACGCTGGGAAATGTACTTCGATGGCGCTTCGTCGGCTAGAAAAGACAAAGAATCAGACACAGTTATACCAGGCAAATCAGAGATCAATTTGATCTTTATCACACTAGATAAGGGTATGTTGAGGTTCTCATACCACCTGACAGAGCTGTGCACCAACAATGAAGCAGAATATGAAGCCTTAATCATCGAGTTGGAAGTGGCAATCTCAATGGTTATAAAAAACATTGCACTCTCAACTCGTCATTCAGCAAGTCGCCGGACAATACAAAATTTTGAAACCAAGATTAGCATAGTATCATCAGTACACAATGAAGCTGCTGGAGCAGATCCCCTACACGACTTTCTACCAGATTCCTAGGGGAGATAATACCCATGTCGATGCTCTAGCAAAACTTGCTAAGCAAATAGTATGTCCCCCAGAGGATTCCATTGAAATCAAAATACAAGGAAGATATGTCTTGTCTCAAATCGACCTCGAAACTTTACATAAGCTCGGAAAAGAAGAAGCAATAAATATAGTGGCAAACATCAACAAAGATTAGCGCAAGCCATTAATAGAATATTTGCATACTGGAAAGCTGCCAGAAGAAAAGTCTGAAGCACATCATATCACCGACCATGTCTTATGCCCTGGTGGGAAACGTTCTCTACAGAACGTTCGACCAGATGTGGCTACGGTGTTTGAACAAAGCAGAAGCATAGAATATTGTCAACGAAGTACATGTCGGACTGTGTAACGCTCATTAGTCAGGGCCAAAAATGAAAATGAAGATCAAAAGACTCGGATATTATTGGCCAGCAATGATGTTCGATTGCATGAATACGGCCATAAAATGTCATCAATGCCAAGTGCATGGCGTGGTCTTACACCAGCCTCCGAATGTGCTGCACCCAACTGTAGTCTCATGGTCATTCGAGTGTTGGGGCACAGACATAATAGGTCCGATAGACCCTCCAACCTTCAAAAGACACAGGTTTATACTTACCGCTACTGATTACTTCTCCGAATGGCAGAGGAAGTACCGCTACGAGAGCTTACAACACAACATGTCCTCCAATTCTTCAAAAACCAAATTGTCTACCGTTTCGGAGTACCGCAAAGAATAATTTCCGACAATGGGACAGCCTTCAAGAGCACCTAAATCAACGATTTCGTCAAAAGACATGGGATAGATTGGAGGTACTCTACGGTTTACTATCCCAGAGTAAATGGTCTGGTTGAAGCCTTCAACAAAAAACTGGTACAGATTTTTAAGAAAACACTGTATAAAAACAAAAGGGATTGGTACAACAAACTATTAAAGCCTTGTGGGCCTACCGGATGACTTTCAGGACTCCCACTCGGTGTACACCCTATATGCTCGTGTACAGGTTTGAGGCCATGCTACCGCTAGAAATCCAGACATCATCTCTTAGAGTTGTTGTTGCAAAAAAACTCACAACAGGAGAAAGTGCAAAACTCAGACTTGAAGAACTGGAAAGTCTTGAGGGAAAATGACTAGAAGCATAACAACACTTGGAGCTTTACAAAGTGAAGATGATACAAGCCCATGACAAATTGGTCCGCCCAAGGACATTCAAAGTTGGTGACCTCATACTTGTGTTCAAAAGACATATCCTTGCACGCCGCAAAATAGGTGGAAAATTTGAGCCAACTTGGGAGGGACCATTTATTGTTGAATAGGTCTACACAAGAGGAGTCTACCAGTTAGTGGACTTTCAGGGCGAAAGACCCATGTTACCAATAAATGGACGATACCTGAAAACCTATTACGCAACCTAATGCCACTTACCTTCGCTTACTTTGAAACTTTGAAACTTTCATTGTTTTGGGGTTATCTATATGGCCAAATGTCTATGACCAGGTCCAAATTTTATAATTAATCTCAATATAATGAAAATTTTGAGAAAAAAATTTAAACTTCAAATTTTCTCCTTTATACTTTTGAACTTAATATTCCACTAAATTAAAGAAAATTCATACATAAAATAAACAATTCTCTTCACCAAAACAAACTAAAATTTAATTTAATAAATACTTTATTTTGTTCTCATTCATGCCAAGTTTTGGCCCACTGACATTTTTCCTGTAGTCTGCAGAAAAATGTCGGGACAGAGGCTGATCTTTGCTATCAAGGATGGCTGGAGCCTCGCACTAAATGAGGAAATGACGTCGCAGGGTGGCACCATATACTTCAACATGGACTTTAACTAAGTCGATATGGACTACAAAGGTCCTCTGATGAATGTAGTCAGCAGCCGAGAAAAGGAGGGATTGCCTTCATTGCTGAGGTGGCCGCCAAAGTCAATACATCACATAAAGGAAAGAACATAATGATAGAGCAGGACCTGAGGGAGGGGCCCAGGCGTCTGCCATCCATGATAGCTACACCAGCAGGAGGCCTAGTAGCTGCCAAAAATGAACGACTGCCAGATGCTTCTCTTCGCAGGACTCAGCACAGAAATGCCAGCCGCAGAAAACAGAGGGCTCTTCTATGACAAGAACGCAGACGTTAGAAGGAAGCAAACAACTTACTCACCCTTATTCCTGAGGAGAATATTTATGATCAAGACATGAAAGAGACTTCTTTCAGCCTACCCTCCACAGAGGAAGAACTGGGTTCATCAAAGAGTCAGAGACACATTCGGCTTCAGATGCCTTATGCACGGGTTGTCCGACGTGCAACACCGAGATACTTGTAGGGACATCAACCAAATGGGCATTTGTAGAATGCCCTGATTGCAATGTCCTAAATCTATAACACTACAGTACATTTGAGGAGTATACCTCCACCACCGACAGGTCTCAGACCGCAGATTTTCTGATGGATGAGACATACGTCCCACTGGGGACAGACGAGTATATACCATGGAGTCCAGGGTCGTACATCCCTTTATATGCTGAATCACATGTTCCAGATGAGCTAGCATCAGTTTGGGTTCTTGCCAATGTCCAGATGGAGGAATGCCCGTGATAGTTGTCGACTCCTAGCACGATGGAGTACTATAAAATAAGCAAGGTGAATAAAAGAGAGTTTGAATTCTATGAGGAAGTCCAAGGAAGATTCGTCAATATACTAGAAGGCTTGGAGCTGTATACCAGAGTCTTCTCCAAAAGTGACAAAAGAAGCATTCTTGACTGCATCTTTGACTTGAGGGATAGAGGCCGAGCAGGCCTTCTCATGGAAAGATCATACTTTGAGCCAAAGAAATGGATGAGAGGTAAAGTGAGAATCACCATTCAGTGCGGCTACTATTATAATTTTACAAATGACGTACAAGGAAATCCACCGGGGATCCTCAGACATGACCAAGTAGATCTACTACCTCCTATAATAAAGTGGATAATCAAGAGGATGGTCAGATGGAACGTACTGCCAGCTACCTACATCCCAAATAGTTGCATCATCAACATCTATGATGAAGGTGATTGCATCCCTCCCCATATAGACCACCACCATTTTGTGAGACCCTTCTGTACGGTCTCATTCATGAGCAAAAGCAATATATTATTTGGAAAAGAAATTGACATTGTCGGCTCTGGTGAGTTCAAAGGAGCTATAGAGATTCCACTGCCAGTTGGTTCAGTTTTGGTCATGAATGGAAACGGGGCATATGTTGCCAAGCACTGCATCCCAGGGGTGCAACACCGTAGGGTGTCTGTAACCTTCCGTAGGATGGACGACAGCAAAGCACCATACGAATTTCAGTCAGACCCAAAACTAGAAGAACCAGTCAAACCCAAAACTAGAAGAACTACTACCGTACGAGCTATGAGAGGGTTGTACCTCTAAGTACATGCAAAGGGAACTCTTGTCCTCGAGCATGTCTTAGAAGGTCTACTCGATCAGGAGCTCGTCATACCTGATATAGATGTTCAGAGGGTTCACTTTTTTTACAGCAACATAATATGTATCAAACATACTTAGCCTACAATGTATACTCGGCATGAGATGTTTTGGATGTACTTTGATATGGACTATATATTGTACCTTTTTGAGGCGTTGGCCTTGGATTGATCTGTGACATCTTGATTGGAGCAGATTAATGAAGATTTCTCTTAGAAATGTGCCTTTTTGTCAATTGCCTTTTTTGTGCAATGGATGGAAGCCATGAACCATGCGTTGGTTCAGAATTTCAATGAACGAAGAACAAAACAACAAACCTTTAACAATAAAATAAAACTTAAATAAAAATAATCACAAATGAACAAACAAAAAAATAAATTTATTTTGAAAATCAACCAACTAAAATTAAAATTTTAAAGACATATTTTGAAAAATCAAATGTGATAAAAACAAGAAGAAAAGAAAATAAATCTGTTGAGTGGATTCTCTCGGTTTCAGAGTTTCTTACTCTTTGTACGTGCAGCACAACCATCTTTATCTGCATTAACTCTCTTCACATTTCGGCGAAATTTTGCATTTTGCACGAAGCCCCACAAAACTCTACAAACCTTCTTCAACAAAATCAACCTTTTAACATAACACATTTCTGCAAATTCAACACAATAAACTCTTCTGAGAATTGTCCCTATATTTCAATTCTCACATAGTTGAATCAGTCCTATGTTTCTGACTCACCATATTGGAGGTCGATACCTAAATTCTGACACTCTTCTATAAGAATTGTCCCTATATTTCAATTCTCACATATTCAAATCAGTCTTATGTTTCTGCTTCACCATATTCGAGGTCGGTACCTAAATTCTGACACTCTCTTCTGAGAATTGTCTTTATATTTCAATTCTCACATATTCAAATCAGTCCTATGTTTCTGATTCACCATATTCCAGGTCGGAACCTAAATTCTGACACTCTCTTCTGAGAATTGTCCCTATATTTCAATTTTCACATATTTGAATCTGTCTTATGTTTCTGATTCACCATATTCGAGGTCGGTACCTAAGTTCTGACACTCTCTTCTGAGAATTGTCCCTATATTTCAATTCTCACATATTTGAATCAGTCTTATGTTTCTGATTCACCATATTCAAGGTCGGTACCTAAATTCTGACACTCTCTTCGGAGAATTGTCCCTATATTTCAATTCTCACATATTTGAATCAGTATTATGTTTCTGATTCGCTATATTTGAGGTTGGTCCCTAACTTCCAACTCTCTTTTCGAGATTGATACCTAAATTTCAATTCTCATTTTCAAATCAGTACCTAAATTCCGATTTCTTCACATATTTTCATATTCTATTCACATATTCACCAAGAATTTACATGTTTGAATCTGCATATTTTCTACATAGGGAGATATATTTTCCTCGTCACCTCTTGGGTTGGATGTGAGTCCCAATGCTTTCCTTCCTAACGTGATCAATATATTTCCCCGCTACCTCTTGAATTGGATGTGAGTCCCAGAGCTTTCCTCCTCAACGTAGCAGATATTTTCTTCCTCACTTTTTGGGTTGGATGGGAGTCCCAGTGCTTTCCTTCCTAACGTGATCAATATATTTTCCCTCTACCTCTTAAGTTGGATGTGAGTCACAATGCTTTCCTCCTCAATGTAGCTAATATTTTCCTCATCACCTCTTAGGTTGGATGTGAGCCCCAGTGCTTTCCTTCCTAACGTGATCGATATATTTTTTTTGCTACCTCTTGAGTTGGATGTGAGTCACAGCGCTTTCCTCCTCAATGTAGTTAATATTTTCCTTATCATGTCTTAGGTTGGATGTGCGTCATAGTGCTTTCCTTCCTAACGTGATCGATATATTTTTTTTCTACCGATTGAGTTGAATGTGAGTCACAGCGCTTTCCTCCCTAATGTAGCAGATATTTTCTTCATTGCCTCTTGAGTTGGATTTGAGTCTCAGTGCTTTCCTTCCTAACGTGATCGATATATTTTTTCGCTACCGCTTGAGTTGGATGTGAGTCACAGTGCTTTCCTTCTCAATGTAGCAGATATTTTCTTTATCACCTCTTGAGTTGGATGTGAGTCCCAGTGCTTTCCTTTCTAACGTGATCAATATATTTCCCCGCTACCTCTTGAGTTGGATGTGAGTCCCGGAGCTTTCCTCCTCAACGTAACAGATATTTTCTTTGTCACCTCTTAGGTTGGATGTGAGTCCCAGTGCTTTCCTTCCTAACGTGACATATATGTTCTTCCTGTCACATGTTAGTTTGAATATAACTCCCCAGTGGTAACTCAAACTAGTATAGTCCTTTCTTTCAAGTGTAATATCCTTAATGGTTGCCATCTTCTACACTGTTGTAACCCTTTTGAGTTGAATGTGAGCCTGTGTGCTTTCAATCTCAATTCGGTTCTCCCACACAATCTTATTCTCTGAAATTATCAATGTTAAAATCAAAATTAAACACTGAATTTGGAATTGAGTCCTTGCCTCAATCGTCAGTTTTTCCGATGGTCGTTTGCGAAGTCTCATTGCTTTTCCCTAGCAGAGAGTATCTATTGCTCCGTAGCGGAAACAATTGTTACTCTATTATACACTCCTTTTGGGTTTGATGACTTAGAAGTCTGTATTGGTTTTGTTGATCTTGTCGGTCAATGCCAATACGCGGGGTGTGCTTGTCCAGCACACCACACCTGTTGGGGGTCCATTTATTGACCTCACTTTTGGTTGAGGTTTAGTTTTCCCACTTTAGTAGCCTAAGGTCTAGCCATTATACTTTCTCATTGACTATACTTAGAAAACTAGAAAAGGAACCCTCACCATTAGAAATTTAAAACTCTTCTCTACTCAACTTAAAATTCCACATATTTGTCCTAACCTCCAGCACTTAGTAGGTGGGGTCATTATGGGGGAACTCAAGATGAGTCACCCTTTAGGACCCTCGAGCACTTAGTAGGTGGGGTCATTATAGGGGAACTCAAGATGAGTCACCCTTAGGACTGCTGGCCCTTAAGGTTTACCCTGGGTGTTGGTCTAGGGCTTAAGGTACATACTTGCACTCAAAATCACTCACAGTCCTAAACTTAAACTTCTAGGCTCTGGTCCCTTGATACTTTTGGGAGACTCATGTAGGTGGTCCCCTAAACCCACTAGCCCTATGCTCGGGTTTAGCTAAGAACACTACATAGAGGAACCAAAATGGGGTTTCCATTGGTCCATGGCTTATTGATGGTGGTTGGCACTCCAACTCTGCTAAGATACCCAATCTAGTCTTTTGCCCCTAAACTCCCCCAAATTACCTAAATACCCTTGGGACCCCAAATTTGGCCAAAATTCCCAAATTTACCTAAAATACCCAAATTGGTTCAAAAATCATTTCAAACACCTTGAAAACACCCAAACTACCCAAAATCACCAAATTTTCCAAATTACCGAAACTACCCCTCCATAGCACAAAATTCCAAAATTTCCAAAAAAATCCCAAAAATTCCCAAAACCTCCCAAATATTCTTAATTTCATTTTCCCCAACTACTACATGACTCAATTTGGCCAATTTGACCATCTTTGACCAAAACCCCCAAATTTCCTTTTAAAGACCCATTTTTTTCCCAAATCTACCTCAAATGTCCATCAATTTGTTATCAATCTCCCCAAATTTCAATCCCAAACTCAAATTCAACCTCAATGTGACCAAAATAAACCAAGTCCAAGCCCAATTGGTCTATGATTTGAACCTAATTTTTATTTAGATCAAAACCACAATTTTGGCCCTATGACTTGGTTCCACCAAATTGAGCCCATGGCCTACTCAACCTGCCACAATTTGTGTTGAAAACACCTTCATAATATTCCCATACATCAAACTTGAGCTTCAATTGGCCTTGGTGAGGCCTCAACTTCATTTGATTTCAACCTAAGTCCAAAAAGCCCCAAAATTTGCCCCAAATTGGCCATGTCACAAAATCTCACCAAATTAATGGCCTTAGCCCCAAAATCTTCAAAACATCTCCCTTGATCATTTGGACCATTCAATTTGGACTCATCCCAATGCTAACCTAACCTAGACCCAAGTCTAGCCCAACATGCTCAAATTGACCAAATTTAAAAATTCCTCCAAATAGACCCTCCAATTGAACTCAAAATCATTTCAATTCTGCACCAAAAATTTCATAACAATCATCTACACAATGTTAATCAATCAATTGGGCCAATTGACAAGGCTAGACTAGCCCAAACCCAAGCTTTGATCACTTGAACTCACATTGAACCCATGCACTAAAGATGACCCAACTACCCCAAAGTCACCAAATTAATAACTCCACAACCATTAGTTTGACCCTAGTGGCCAGCCTAAACCTCTTAAAACCACCTAAAATAAGTCATGGACCAAAGGTTTCCTAAATTAAATGATTTCATTCCATATTTGCTTAAGCTAGAGGCCACCTCATCCAAATTAAATGTTGGAGCCTCTCTGCCCTCCACCTAGGCAACACA